>JAQPPZ010007447.1:0-95568 GCA_028583015.1 Wollemia nobilis | reverse complement strand
GTAGAGGTGCATCTTCATGATGATAGGCCTCTTTTCATAGATCTTCTTGATGATACAATCTTTGCATTATCAGATTCATCCAAACCTAAAGAATTGGATAACAAATTTGACATGACATTGTTCTTTGATGGTTCAAAGTGTGAGCAAGGGGGTGGAATAGGGATCATGTTTTTCACACCATAAGGAGCTCTAATACCCTTGTATTTTAAACTTAACTTACCTTGCATCAAAAATAATTCTAAATACGAGGTCTTAATATTGGGTCTTCAAATAGCTCTCACCATGAAGATTAAAAAGCAAAATATCTTTGGTGACTCCTTATTCATAGTCAACCAATTCAAAGGAATCTATCAATGTATGTGTCCCATTCTGATAGCATACAAGGATATTGTGGACACTTATCTAGCCCATATAGATTGGTATGACATTGAATGTAACAACCCCAATTGTTAGTACTACTCATCCACTAATTTTTATTTTTGTATCTATATTCATCTTTGTCCACCTTTTGATGAGTTAAGAATATAATAATGTCCTAAGACGAGGATACCCCAAATGATATGTAAGTAAGCCAAAGCCACAATAGATTAATTCAAAGTCACATTTAAGTAGAAGCACCAACTTCTACAATTCATTCAAAGCCATTCACAAATAGGAGCACCAACTCCTACAATTCCATCATACCATCACCAAATGGTATGAGGATAATACAATGGCTATGTCCATCATGTCATCACCAAATGGCATGAGGACATCTCAATGGTTATACCATTAATTTGGAAAACTATCCCTCACCAAAGAGAAATCTCCCCTCTCCATACTATCCATGAAGGCTAGTATTTAAGAGGAAGTCATTAATCTCTTATTCCTCATGAGAACTTTCATTTAACTTGGGATATTTGTCTTAAGCATCATTATAGACTTTACTCATTTACAAGGTGTACATGATTTGGTGATTGTTTGTTATTTTCGCCAAATGTATTGAGTGCTTGGTTTACTTCTCATTCTCTTATATTAATGGTATTTTTTTTGTCACATGTTGTTGTGTAGGTCATCCATAGGTTTCCTTCTACACTAACGTAATCAATATGAGATAGCAATTATAAATATCCATTAATCATCATACAATTGATAAAATATGCTAATAAAAGTATTTCCATTATTTTTCCAAATCATATATCACCTAACATACAATTGAGGTGAATTATATAAGAATTCCTTTCTAATATACATAAGCATGTAATCCAAAATACATCAAATATTACAAATCTTGGTTGTTTATACATCAATAATTTCAACCATCCATAATTACAATGAAACTATCTCAAAACATGCTTATACAAAATGAATAGTATAATAGTCTTCAATAATTGTTGTTCGATCCTTCTCTGGAATGTCTTGAATCTCCATGGTGTGAGAGATGGTAGTGAAGGGATCAGGACAACTCGGATGCAAGATATGCCATATGCATTACAAGCAAACCATGCTTATGCAACCATGCATCAATTATTTTCCAAATGTATAACACATTTCAAGAAATCACCAAGTAAGAATCACAAATTCATCCATATTTAATTATAAGGATTATTTTATTAATTTCATTCATCATTCATTTGGATTATTACCAAACATAGGGAAGAGTCCCATACCTCTTCCCAAGGAGTGGACACCAATCCAATCCTTCCAAAGCTAGAAGAACAACCATTCTTATAGTTGGTTATATCCATTTACACGTTTCATTATGATATATATATATATATATATATCAATGGAAAATAAATAATTTCACTTGTTCATACAATTCAACTAACAAATATATTTCTAATCTTATTCCAAAATATTCCATAAAATTGACTCATTGTAAAATTATTCAGATACACTAAAAGTATGAAATAATTGTTACATATAAATAAGAAAGAGCTATTACATTCCCAATATATTCAATATAAATCTACTCTAAGAATTTGAAACTTACATTTTCTAGTCAATCAACTAACCATAGATATTCAGTTATTTCACAAATAAAAATATATTTACAAACAAAGCATATTCTTAATCACTTTAAACCCTTCTTTGTTTTTGATATAAAAATATAAGATATTATATCTTCTTAGGATAATTTTGATTACAAATCGACCCAAGTGTTTCTTATAGTGGAATATGAATAGACATTTTGTCTTTTTAATTACTATATTATATCATAATTCTTCTTCAAAGAATCTATAATCAATTATTTTTGGAGTGATATTTTCAATTTGTATTCTAAGTTTTCCATACATCAGAGGTTCCATGTTTCACTAAGGACACAACATTCTATGACATCAAAGTGTCACTTACCACCTCATAGTTCAACATTTGTTTTAGAAATTTTTTGGGTGGCAGCATGATTAATATCATTCTCATCATAGCACTGGGGATTAATTTCTAATGTACTCTTATTTGGATGATAACATATTAGACCTGGGTAAAGCATATGTAAGTGCTACTATAGGACCTGCCATATCCAAGTACAAGGATTATGAGAAAATGGTACCTACCCATGTCAAACCGGGTCCATCACAGAGATAAACAAAACGTAACAGTTTGGGAAGTGGTTTGCTGATAAGGTATTTCATTTTTTGTATAATGTAGAGGTATTTTATGTTGTATATGATCTCAGGTTCTCTGCACAGGTTTTTCCATGGATAGCACAAACATTTGAGCACGACACATTTAATGGAAGAAGAGGTATTAAAGTGGAATGCAATTTCAACATAGGGTTGTACTATTGAAATCTACTGATGTTGGAAATATATCATAGTCTACAAAACATAGGTTCTATGCTTTGTATTAGTGCACAATGAGATCGAACATGCCAATATTATTTTATTAGCACGTATTGGATGAGTCTCACATACACCTGGTGATTTCAAAGAGCTAGAGGAACCATACCATCAAAACATCAATATAAGGCTGAGAAATTTAAGTTTAGTATAGAGCTTCTGGAGGTGACAATGAAGATCACAGTATAGGATATGTAGGAAGGTCTTTACTCAGAATAAACTATCTATCAATCTATGTAGTACTCACATTTTGGTATTTAATCCTTTGATAAGATAACAAAATCATATACTCCTAGATGAAACATCCATATTACCTAAAAATTGACAAATATACTAGTCAGCAAGTCATAGAGGATGTGTAAGGTTGAATAGTGAAATTCTTCGAAGGATGACGAGAAAAATCCAAACAAAAATTACTTCATAGAATTTGGTTAATAGTGGAGAACTAGTCTCTTAACACAAGTTTTTTTTGTAATCCAAATACTCGTAATACGAGTACTACCTCTCCAAGAAGCAGATTGAATCTACTCAAGGAATTCATTAGGAATGGTATAATGAGATTAAATAATCACTTATTCAAAGGCAATGTTTATAAGGAATAGGGTAACACCACAGGGATATTTACCTCACGCTACATGGTCCAAGTTTGTAGTACAAAATTAGATCCTAAATATCATAAAATTTTATATAAATTAATTTAAATAAAATATCAATACTGTATACAATAAAACAACACAGAGATTTGACTTATCTTATACATGTTGGTACGCAGACCATAAATAAAATCTTAGTATTTTTTTAATTGGACTATCATAAGCCGACGCATTTAAGAAAGACCTTCATATTATAAAATAATAAGGTTGGCTTTAATATAAAGGTAAAGAGAACTATAATCATCGCTTAGTTTTTCTACTTCTAAAATGAAGTATAAACAATAAAAAATTATTCAGTAATGTAACACTACACATAGAAAGAGCCAAAATCTCCCACATGTGAAGGCTTCTAAAGTATATATTATTTTAATAGAAAGGGTGGCTCATTTTTTCTTGTGTCCCCCTATATCTAGGACATATACTACTATTTTTTTGGTGGGTGTTATAGGGTTGAAATTAGAGGAGTTTTACCTACCATTTCAGCCATCCTAAATCTATCATGTGGAAGGAAAGGATGATCCTTTAAGTCAATAGAATGTTCTTTCTATTTTGGTCCAATAAAAATTGGACAAGTTTGTATAATAGAACAATTCACCTAATTCCCTTCTAAAATGGGATCAACTAGATCAAATAAGCATGCTCAACAAAATAAATCTTTTACTTTAGAAATTGATCAAATTAAGTATTTCACAATATCATAATAAATTGCATGATATTTTCAAATGCATAAATTTTTTTCTAAAATGCAAACCATTAATTAATGTGCATTTTCAAGGTAAAATTTAATTAAACCAATCTCATGAAAATTAGTTGTGAAATCAAATATAAATCACACAAATGACATACAAGCACTTGATGTATATGCTCATTGTTCCCCATCACTATTTTTACTTTGAGTGATATGATTTTTAGAGTAATTCTCAGGTAACACCGCCATCAGGTAGATAGCTAATGATGATAGGAAAATGAGCTTTACCTATTGAGTTACCTTTGTCATCATTTACCTTCTCATATCTGGTGGTGAATCTTCCACCTAACGAGAATACCTATTCCTACAACCAATTAATGCAACACAACATCATTTTCTCTTGATAGGAACAAACATAATGCAAATATATCAAGCATTAAAATCATCTATCATAACACAAATAACATCTTAATTAAGTTCCCCCAAGGCGGGATGTGACATACTCCCCCAATTAGAATAAACATAGTCCTCCGTGTTTTCCTGCAATATTACATAAGAGTCAATAAAACATAATGTTTGCATAGTTTCCACTTTTCATAGGTGGTATGTAGTTCAACTTGTATTATTATATAGTATCATAAAATAAATAAGGAAATTGTATTTTCATGTATTCCACTTTTTTCAAGTGGATTTCTTTTTATAATATTGGTCCCACTAGACCTTACATTGATCAATATTCCTTTTCCTCATTGTCTTGGAATGAAATTCCAAGATCTTCACAAGTCTCACCTCAAAGGTTGTCGGATCTACCATCTGCAAATTAGAAACATCTAACACATGATCAAGATCAACAATATATCTCCTAAGTAGGGATACATAAAAAGTGTTATGGATATTTGATAGGTTAGGTGGTAAGTCAATCCGATAGGCTACATGAGTTATTTTCTCCACAATCTCAAATGGACCAACAAATATAAGATCCAATTTTATTGATTTAATTGCACTCTTGTTAGGTTTAACTATTAGAAACACTTTGTAATCCACAAAGAATTCTCTAGGTGTTATTTTAAAATCCACATAATTCTTCTATCTATATGTGGCTTCCTTGAGACTTTTACGTATTAGTCCTAGTTGCTCTTCCATTATTCAAACCATTTTTGGTCCAACGACAAACCGATACTCTAGATTATCCCATGATAATGGAGCCCTATACCATCTTCCATAAAAGTCTTCAAAAGAGGCCATCTTAAAGGAATAATGATAGATATTATTATAAGTAAACTCAACCAGATAAAAATAGTCTTCCCAATGAGACTTATGGTCCATACAATACATGTGTAGCATATCTTCCAGAACTTGGTTAATCCTTTCTATCTATCCATCTATTTTAGGATGATATGCAGAACTAATATTCAAATTAGTGTCAATAGCACAATGGAGAGCCTACAAAAACTTAGAAGTAAACCTAGAATCCTTGTTAGAGATAATCATCTTCAAAAATCCATACAACCTAAAAAATTATTTTGCAAATCTATTAGTAACAACTACAACATCATATGTAGTACATCCTAGTATAAAATGTGCAACTTTGGTAAGTTTATCTACTATCACAAAAATTACATCATGATGATATTTTGTCTTAGGCAAACCAACAATAAAATCCATTGATATGACCTACCATTTTTGAGTGGGTATAGCATGTGAAAATAATTTTCCTGCTAGATGTTGATGTTCAACTTTCACCTTCTGACATTGCAAACATCATGCCACAAAATTGATGGTATATTTCTTCATGCTAGACCAATAAAATGTATTTTTCATATTTTCCCTCATCTTAGCTCCTCCAAGATGAGTGAAATAAGGAGAATTATGAGCTTCATGCATAATCACTCTCCTTAAATTACCCATTGCGGTTATAACCAGGGTTATGCATAAGGATTTGGACTCAAAATGTACTTGTAAAAAAATGGTGAATCCTAATCAAAATCAAGGTGAATCCTAAGAAAATCAAATCGAGCATCTTCATACCAAAATTTGAGGTATTTGAAGCCCTAAAATGTAAGGTCATCTTTAGGGCCCCTTTGGAACTATTAAATTATATTATAACTTCATAAAACCACCACCACTAGATCAGGCTTGAAAAGAGCTTTCCAATGAGTACAAATATGCCTATGTTTGGATATATATTATGGCAAATTGACCCTAAGAAAAATTGGTCCCAAAAAATTTAAGCGAATGGGCCGATGTTGAGGGTCCTCATATTCACCAATTTCCAATTTTGGAAATCCTAATGTTCACCCAATTTGTGAATATTTGCCATTGTGTATAACCTTGGGTATAACTACTCGATCTTTAAAGCATAAATGTTTAACCTTTACATTATAGTCTTGGTTTTCATTAGAATTTTGTTCGATTTTATCCTAAATTCCACCATATTTTGGATCCTGACATTACATTTTTCTTACTTACCCCATTAAATCCACATGACTACGAGTCAAAGTAGATATATACTTTCTTCTACTTAAGGCATCAACGACTTTATTTTCCTTTCCTTTGATATATTCAAAACCAAAATCATATTCTTATAGAAATTATATCCACCTTCTTTGTCTAGCATTTAATAATGGTTGCATGAAGATATAATTCAAATTCTGGTGATCATTTCTTAACTCAAAAGGTATACCCACTAGATAGTGTCACCAAATTTTCAAGACAAACATAATTGCAACAAGTTCTAAATCATGAGTAGCATAATTAAATTCATGCTTTTTGATTTTTCTAGACTTGTATGCTACTACGAAATTATCTTGGATAGGACTCCACCAAGTCCTTCTAAAGAGGCATTAGTGCAAACAAAAAATTTCCTGTGGGATCTGAGATTTTCAATATAAAAGCTGATGTAAGCTTTTGTTTTAGCAAATTAAATGTTGCTTCATATTTTTCTATCCACTTAAACTCCTTTCCTTTCTTCTTAAGGTTGGTTATTGGATAAGAAATTTTGGAGTAATCTTTTACAAACCTCCTATAATATCCTAATAAACCCATGAAGCTTCTAACTTCTATCACATTGGTTGGAGGTGACCAATTCAAAATGGCTTCTATCTTCTTTAGATCAACAACGATCCCATCTACTGATATGATATGCCCCAAGTAATGCACTTGTGGGACATAGAATTTATATTTGGACAAGTTCCCATAAAGTTGATTCTTACTTAAAAGCTCTAGCACTATCCTCAAGTGTTTATCATGTTCTTCTCTATTACGAGAATAAATCAAAATGTCATCCAAGAAAATCAACACAAACCGATCTAACTATCTTCTGAACACACTATTCATCAAATTCATGAAATTTTATGGTGCATTAGTCACTCTAAATGGTAGGACTATAAACTCATACTGACCATATCTAGTCTTGAATGCGGTTTTATGTGTGTCTTCTTCTCGGATTCTCAATTGATGATATCTATATTTTAGATCAATCTTTGTGAAAATGTATATCTGATCAAATAAATCTTCTATCCTCAACAATTAATATTTGTTCTTGATAGTTGCCTTGTTTAAAATTCTGTAATCTATGCATAATATTAATGAACCATATTTCTTCTTCACAAACAAGATAGGTGCTCCCCAAGGTGATACACTTGGTTTTATTAATCCCTTCTCTATAAATTCCTGAATTTACACATTTAGTTCTTGCATTTTTATGGGATTCATTCTATAAGGATCCCTATGGATAGGTTATGTTCCTAGAATTAGCTCAATAGGGAAATAAAATTCACGTTTAGGCGGTAAAATAGGTATTTCATCAAAAAATACATCTTGAGATTCTTGTAGAAGTGGAAATTTTCCAAACATTTCTTCCTTTGAAGTTTCCTTTATTTCCTTGAGTTTTAATACATAAACCATACCTCCCTTTCTAATATTTTTCTTCAATTGCATTGTTGAAATTAACATTGGTTGAAATTCTCTTGTTTCACTATACATCCTTTACCTTTATTTATTTTCATTGGTAAAATCAATCCATATCTCCTAGAAATTTACCAAGGCTTCATAAGCCTTCAACCAATCTATTACCAAGATGATATCAAAAGCATGTAGGGGTGCTACATACAAATGCCACCTAGTAAAACCATTGGGTAAGGTAATTTGAGTTGAGAAAAAATATTGATTAACATGGTAAGTTTACTCTGATCCATACTCAACCTTTCACCTTTGTGCCAAAGATCCTATCTTTTCTAGCATATCCCTTACTAGGTTACTAGAAATAAAGCTATCGATAGTCCCACTATCAATTAAAATACTAACTTCTTTATAAAAAAGTTTACCATTTAGTAGAAGAGGTGTAGCTTTTCCATACAAGTTTTACGTTTTTATTGTTGCATAGATCTTGTGATTAGGCTTATTAGAACTAGTGCCTACACATTGTGGACAATTAATGGAAAAATGTGATCCTCCATAGTTGAAGCATTTTAACCTTGAATTTCTATCTCCTTGAACCTACTTTCATGTATCCAATGCTTGAAGCAAAACTGGTTACTTTGGAGCTTGGAAATATCTATTGTTGTTATTGGAAGAATTTTTATTTATATGATGGAATTCTTTCTTGAAATTATTTTTACCACCATTATTGTGCTTCTCAAATCTCAGATTTTCTTTATTCTTTTGATTCTATCCATAATTCCACTTCCTCTCTTTTCTGAAACTTCTATCCCTTATTTGATCATTTTATGGAACTATTGTGAGTTTCAATGGTAGTCTAAGTAGACTTAGTCCTTCGAGCCATATCATAAGCTTCTTTCATAGTTTTATGAACATGCACACTTATCACATCTCTGATTTGAGGTTTCATTCCTAGGATAGATTTGTGTATCTTCATATCATTATTTTGATTGTAAGATGGAACATATTTAAGTAGTCTCACAAATTATTTATAGTATTCCTCCATAGATTTTTATACTTGTTGAAAAAAGAAAAATTCCTTATATTTATTCAAATAAAATTGCTTTGTAAGGAATTTAGCCTTGAAAGCTTCTACAAAAACTTCCCACTTCAACTTGTTAGATGTGATCCTATGTTCATATGTATAAGTATTCCACCATGTGATTCCTATTTCTCCTAGATGAGCAAGATCAAATGTGGATTTGGTTTCATAGGAGTAGTTTCTCATGGAAAAATGAAGTTCAAGTTCTTCTAACCGTGATTCAACTGCATATTCTCCTCCTTTTCCAGTGAATTTAGTCACTTTAATATACTTGATGTCATTTCCCATTTCTCTCTTCATGTGGGCCTTATTTTCTTGCTCCTTGGGATCTTCATCTTCCCTAATTTCATCATTAAAAGGATTTCCAACTTTTGGATTTTCCATCCCATGGTTGTTGTTTTTGTTGTGTTGTGAACTTATAGCTTGTAAAATCTGACTATTTTGATTTTGCATTATGGAGATCATCACAGTAAGGTTCTCCATATCTTTATTTGAGTTCCTAGAACTTTCTCCTACTTGTCTAGATTTAGGACTATCTATACTAGCTTGTTGCAAAGTTCCTTTCTTCTTGCTTCTCAAGCTTGTCGCCATGTTTTCCTAGAGTAAAGAGTTGTATTAATTTTCACTCTTTTTCATTGTTGAAATTCTAGACAACTAGATTTCATCATAAATTTTCAAGTAATCTATTACTACTAGGTTCATTCCCTATTTTAGTCTACTAACTCTGGTTGTTGTTCAAACAAGCTTGAAAATAAGGAGTAAGTAAGTCAAAAGACATAGATGTTGAGTAATTTTCCAAAAGAGTCTAAGGTAAACTGCTTAAAACCCATAGAAGGAGGGTTCACTTAGCTCTTCCACTTTCAAACGACTATGTATATATTTGTGGTATAAAGAAACTCAGACATCAACAATCTCAGGTATTGACTTTGTCATTACCAATTGTGCATTGTTTAGAGTTGTGGAATTTATGTTTTGAGTTGTTTTGTTTCATGCACAATTTTTTTTCTAACCTAGATCTAATTAGAATCTATTAGTTAGCCTAGGTCATGATACCAATTGTAACAATCCCAATTGTTACTACTACTCATCCACTAATTTTTTTTATATCTATATTCATATTTTGTCCACCTTTTGATGAGTTACGAATATAATAATGTTCTAAGACAAGGATACCCCAAATGAGATGTAAGTAATTTTATCCACAATAGATTAATTCAAAGTCACATTTAAGTAGAAGCACCAAATTCTACAATTCATTCAAAGCCATTCACAAATAGGAGCACCAACTCCTACAATTCCACCATACCATCACCAAATGGTATGAGGAAAATATAATGGCTATGTGCATCATGCCATCACCAAATGGCATGAGGACATATCAATGGTTATACCATTAATTTGGAAAACTATCCCTCACCAAAGGGAAATATCCCATCCTCTCCATACTATCCATGAAGACTAGTATTTATGAGGGAGTCATTAATATCTTATTCCTCATGAGAACTTACATATAACTTGGGATATTTATCTTAAGCATCATTATAAAATTTACTCATTTACAAGGTGTAGATGGTTTGGTGATTGTTTGTCATTTTCCCTAAATATATTGAGTGTTTGGTTTAATTCTCATTCTCTTATATTAATGCTATTTTTTTATCTCATGTTGTTGTGTAGGTCATCCATAGGTTTCCTTCTACACTAACATAATCAATAAGAGATAGAAATTATAAACATCCATTAATCATCATACATTTGACAAAATATGCTAATCAAAGTATTTCCATTATATTTCCAAATAATATATCACCTAACATACAATTGAGGTGAATTCTACTTTAGAAGAATCCCTTTCTAATATACATAAGCATGTAATCCAAAATACATCAAATATTACAAATCTTGGTTGTTTATACATCAATAATTTCAGCCATCCATAATTACAATGAAACTATCTCAAAACATGCTTATACAAAATGAATAGTATAATAGTCTTCAATAATTGTTGTCCGGTCCTTCTCTGGAATGTCTTGAATCTCCATGGTGTGAGAGATGATAGTGAAGGGATCAAGACAACTCGGATGCAAAATATACCATATGCATTACAAGTAAACCATGCTTATGCAACCATGCATCAATTATTTACCAAATATATAACACATTTCAAGAAATCACCAAGTATGAATCATGAATTCATCCATATTTAATTATAAGGACTATTTTCTTAATCCCATTCATCATTCATTTGGATTATTACCAAACATAGGGAAGAGTCCCATACCTCTTCCAAAGGAATGGACACCAATCCAATCCTACCAAAGCTAGAAGAACAACCATTATTCTAGTTGGTGATATCCATTTACAATTTTTATTATGATATATATATATATATCATATCAATGCAAAATAAATAATTTCCCTTGTTCATACAATTCAACTAACGAATAGATTTCCAATATTATTCCAAAGTATTCCATAAAATTGACTCATTGTAAAATTATTCAGATATACTAAAAGTATGAAATACTTGTTACATATAAATGAGAAAGAGTTATTACATTCCCAATATATTCAATATAAATATACTCTAAGAATTTAAAACTTACATTTTCTATTCAATCAACTAACCATAGATATTCAATTATTTCACAAATCAAAATATCTTTACAAACAAAGCATATTCTTAATCACTTTAAACCCTTTTTTTTTTATCGGTTAAAGATATTAGTATATAAAGAAGTCAAGTTTTGACAGGATCCCAAAACCTAAATACAACAAGGCATTACAAGCCAAAAAATACTAAGAGCAACAGAAAGGAAATAGAACCAAAACACAAAAAGCAACAGAGGTAGTCCTTAGTCTACAAATAGAAGAACAATATTACAAAAATAGCTACCCTCGGCTAGCAAGAAACAAGAGGGACAGAGTGAAAAATTTACATCCACAAAATAGCAAAGAAACATCGCAAAACCATAAATCAAAATCCCCAAACGAGCATTCAGGTCTTAGAAGCGGGCTTAGCACAGAGATCGTGGATGCTCCCAGAAAAAACATCCAACTCAACACCATTATCTTTAGCAAGGATGTCCTCAAACTTGATAGTCATCTTCTTAGGCTTTGCAGTAGGCTCACCTTTGATCTTTTCAGTGAAATATTTCCTAAAAAAATAGATATTAAAAGCATTGCAGAGATCAATCATTTGAGCAATGTTATTTGAGATGGATTTGATGATATATTCCTACAAACATAGATTAGGGTCATCCTTAGTTTCCTCGTCAGACTCTATAACCAGATATTCCTTCTTCTTAGCTTTGTTCTTTAGATGCACAAAGGCACGCAGTGGCTTTTGATCAGGTTCAAACTCAGGTTCAATCTCAGGTTCGCTGTCAGGATCAAGGGAAGCACTTTTAGGCCTTTTCCTTAATTTTGTAATATTTTCAATGATTTTCTATTTTTTGGCAGATAATTTTGAGGTAGAAGAATATTGGGGTGTGGTTTGGGAAGAACTGGGCTTCAAAGAACTTGGCTTAGGCTTTGGGGGAGGGGTTGAGACAACACCATCAGGGCAATGAATCAGCTAGTGCTTGTATAGAACTTTGAAAAGCCCATGGTGTAAGGGTAACTCAGACCCTTTTTTATCTCTGACATCCTCAATAGTGTGACTGATGGAATTAAAAAGAAACTAAGGAATATTTACAGCCCTAACATCACGAAAATGATTATAAAAGGAAAAATGAAAGCTACATAAGGGCTTATCTGGGTCATCGATGGTAACATATTCCATGATGGGTTTGAGGACGTTCCCCCAAGGAAAAGGGAGTTCATCCCATTGCATTCCTAAGTGAGCTCTTCTGATGAGGTCTTTATCAGTGACATCCTTTAATTCTGCATCCCAATTATGCTTCTCCCTTCTAATGGACCTTCCCTTAGGTTGTTGGCCCATCAATTCAACGAGCAATTTGATGTCAAGGACATAATATTTATCATGAATAGTGACCATTCCCTCATCCCATATCTCCAAGAAAGCTGATGTGATCTCAGGGTCTTCCCCATCAAATTTTTGAAAATAGGGAAGGAATTTTCTACCCGCCAATATACCTTCAACAATGGTGTCAATGCATAACTCATATGGCTCAACAAAGGAGTTCATGATGGCAGAACGGGGCAAACACAACAAAAGGGAGAGCTTCAAAGAAAAGAGGCTCTAGTAGTAGCACATGACCTAGGCAATATGATCATCGAAGGTAAAAAGGTTGATTTTAACAATGCTCTTCCAACAAATTTGGTACTCATGCCACATAACAAGCCAACACATTCCAATGCAATCTTGACTGACAAGGTAAGTCCGATCACCAAAATAAATCATGAGATAATTCGAGGAAGGATCTCTCAAAATGGAAAAAACAAAGGGGGTTGGACTACGAGGAAAGACACACTGTGGGATGATGACATGGAAATATGAGGTGGATAGGTGGAGAGGTGGAGGCATGGGACAAATGTGATTTATGGGTTGGGACTGGCCAAAAATGATGGTGCTATGGAAAATGGGAAATTGACAATCAAGAAAGAAATAGGTGATAACCATAGAAATTCTACCTTGAAGGTGGATAAACTGAAAACCAAGGTTGACATTGCAAAGAAACACGTGAAGCTCAAGATACAATCTAACATGGGGACCAACACAAAGGACATTATGACACTCAGGCATGAAAAGAACCTTGAAAAAAGTTGACCTACTCCACATCAGCAGAAGAAAGACCTGAAGTCAGAGAATCTTTGTCAATGACATGGATTAAGAACTGAGGAGGATCAGAGGTCCAAGTCATCAACTCGCTTATAGTAGTGCCAAAATTGGCAAGAGCATCAATGAATTTATTGTTTTCTCTGAAGGTATGTTGAAAGATGATATCTTGAAACTCTTTACTTAAGCTTCTAGCTTCTTCAATGCAATTTCTTACTTTCCATGAGGGAATTTTGGTGTTTTTGAGGTAATTAATGGTGGTAAAAGAATCACCTTCAACCAAAATGTTTTTGGTCACATCCTTAGCCAAGACTAAACCATGCCAAAGAGCACGTGCCTCAATGATTTTATTGGACTGAATTCCAAGAAATTCATAAAAAGCAATGATGACCTTACCTTGGCTATCTTTGATGACATCACCTGCTCCTGAATAGCCGGGGTTGCCCTTAAAAATGTCGTCAAAATTTACTTTAAGATAGCCTTGTGGGGGAGGTATCCAGGATGTAAGAGTTCTGGTGGACTTGGAATGTGAGCAAGAATTAGTCACAATAGAGAAATTAAGGGCTCTCCCAATAGAGGCTTCAAAGGAAGAAGGCGGTTGGGAAGGTAAGGGACTAAGGGAAGCATTCTCAATGGCAAAGGCAAGGATTTTGCTAAAGACACCCTCAGAGCTTTGACAAGAGCTAGAAAAAACTCTGTGATTTCACTCTAACCAAATCTGCCATAAAAAGTGATGAAGGCAAAACTACCATAAAGTCTTGAGGTGCAGGTTCCTAAAGGGATTTGGCCATTGAGTGAAAATATTAGAAATAGAGCAAGGGATAACCCAGGATATATGGAAAACCTCAAAGATCCTATTGATAATGGATAAAGCAAAGGAGCACCCAAGGAAAATATGGTGGGGGGATTCCCAATCAGAAGAACAGAGAAAACATCTATTGGGTATGGGTAATCCCCATTTCAGCAAATTGTCAATGGTGAGAATTATTTCTTGGATAGTAACCCAAGCAAATAAGGTAATATTAGGAATCAATAATTTAGGCCAAACAATATTAAAAGGTAATACTGGTGCCTCAATGGGTGAAAGAATTTTATAAGAATATTTAACAAAAAATTCACCTGATTCAGTAAGGTACCAAAATAGCTAATCAGAGGATCTCCCAGAAGGAATGATCTGAGATCTTAAAAGAAGCTACATCTGGTTGATCTCATTCAGATGATGAGGACTAGTGAGGGGCTTCCAAAACTTTTTGCCATTTAGATAACATATAAAATCTAAAACTTTGGACCCATATAAAGTATCTGTATAATCCTTAAGGGTAACCAAATTAGGATGATCTATAAGGGGCTCATCAAGGATCCATTTGTCTCTCCAAAAATCTATTTTTTGTCCATTACCAAGTCTCTAATGAAGGCCTTACTTAAGAAGAGGTCTGACCTGCATGATGGATTTCCAAAAACAAGATCCTCTAGGGGATACATCAACACTAAAGAAATCAGTGTCCTGCAAGTATTTGTGATGGACAATAGATATCCAATAAATTTCACTTTTTGAAATTAATCTCCAAGCCTGTTTGGCTAGAAGGGATGAGTTAAAAATATGAATCCTCCTTAAGCCAACTCCACCATACATTTTTGGTCTGCAGACTTTCTCCCAAGCTACAAGATGGAACCTGCTTTTGTTTGCAACACCTGACCAAAGGAAATTCTTTTGAATCTGCTCTATTTTTTGACAAACTCTAGCAGGAACTTTGAAAACTGACATGAAATAAATAGGTATATTCTGAAGAGAGGCATGAGTCAAAGTAATATTTCCAGCTTGAGATAAAAAATGCCCTTTCCAACCTGCTAATTTATTTTGGAATCTTTCAATAACATTATTCCACATTGAGGCATCAAGATGCCCTAAGAACAAAGGGAGTCCAAGATAAGTGGCAGGGAAAGAAGCAATAGGACATTCAAGAATAGAAAAAATTTTATGTTGTCTTTGAATAGGAGTGTTTAAGAAATAGACTTTTCTTTTATGAAAATTTATTTTTTGCCCAGCCGCATCTTCATATAACAAAAGAATGTGCTTGATGACTCTGGCTTCAAGGATAGAAGCTTTGGTAGTAATAATGGTGTCATCCACAAATTATTGGTGAGAAACAGGTTTAGTCTAGGAGGTTGCTTTTATCCTTGATAAGATTTGAATATTGTAAGCTTTTTTAATGGTTCTCCCAAGGGTTTCAGCAAAAATTATGAATAGCAAGGGAGATATGGGATCTCCTTGATGTATGCCTCTATGACTAGGAAAGTAACGAGCCATGGACCCATTGACAAGAATAGAAAACCATGGGGTAGAAATATAGCCTTTGATTAGATCAACCCAATCAGGGTGAAATCCAAACCTGAGAAGGATAGATAGAAGGAAGTCCCAATTTAACCTTGTTGTGGCTGTCCCCCACCCCATTCCCCTTTTGTCTTAGTGCTTAAAACAAAAGTGTATCCTTACAAGAGATAAAATAAGATGGAGGAGAATGAACAGCAAGAAGGGAGGTTGGGGGGTATTAACAAGGAAGAAACAGAGAATCAAAATGAAACTAGGATAAGTCTTGATTCTTTAATTTTTTTTAATTCTTTTTTTTTTGGGGTATGGGGTATTTGTAGTAAAACTTAAAGTAAAACATCTAAGGAGTGAAGTGGTTTTTTTTTTTCTTTTTTTTTTTTTTTTCTCTTCAAGAGGTCTTTTTTTTCTTTTGCTTTTTTCTCTTTTTTTTTTTTCCTTTTTCTTTTTTTTTTTTTTTTATTTTTTTTTTTTGTTTTTTTTTTTTTTTTTTTTTTTTTTTTCTTTTTTTTTTTTTTTTCTCTTTTTTTTCAAATTCCTTTATTTTACTTTTTATTCTTTATTTGGCTTTCTTTTTTTTTTGTTCTTTTTTTTTCTTTTTAGTTCTCTTTATTTTCTTAATACCTTTTTTTTTTTCCTAGTGTTCAAGCTTTTTTTTCTTTATTTGAGTTTTCCTCTCTTTTCTTGAGTTTTTGTTTTTTTTGCAGGTTTGACATCTTCGGGTGTGTTTTCCGGGTGTCCCTCGTTTCTAGAAGGGGCCGTGGTTTTTTTTTGTTTTGTTCTCTTATTTTTTAGGCTTTTTGCTAATTTTCGCCATTTGATTAGCTCTTGCCTTTCCCCTCCGTTTCTGAGGCCCTTTTTTGTTTTATTTTTTTTATCTTTGCCTCTCTCTTGTATTTTTTTCTTTTCTTTTTTGTTTTTTTCTCCTTTTCTTTTCGTATGTTTTGTTTTTTTGATTTTGTCTCTCTTCTTCTTTTTTTTCTCTTTTGTCTCTTTTTTTTTACCTTGTTGATTTCTTTTTTTCTTTTATTTCTTGCCCTTGGAGCTGGTATCCGGCTGATGTGTCTCTGGGAGATGTAGTTGTTTTGTTCTTGCTATGACCTTCTCTCTTTTTGGTTTTTCGTTTTTCAGAGTCCACTGTCTTGCACCTGTCTACAGGATACTTTGTATTGTTTTTTGAGGATGCTTGTTTTTGCTACTTTTGGTGATGCCTTCTTTTTATCCTCCCTGGGGTGGCTTTTGGTCTAGGTTTTCTTGGTGTGTTGTTTGTGTACTTGTGCTTGTTGCTTTTGTTGGGTTGCTCCTGTGGTTTCTTGGGGAGCTGGGTTACTAGGGATACCCTGTTCTCTTGGGTGGGGTGTCTCTGGTCTGAGTTTGGGTGGGGTTTGGGGGGTGTTCATGGTTGTTTTTGTGTACTTTTGTCTGTTGGTGTGTCGGGTGTTTGTTTTACTTGTGTGTGGGGGGTTGTGTCTGTGAGGTCTGTGGTTGTTATTAGTGGGGGTTCGTTTGTTTGTGGTGTGGTGTGGTTTGTGGTTGGTTTGGGGCCTTGTTTGGTGTGTATTGTTCTTGGGTTTTGTGGTGGTTTGGTCGTTTTTCTTTGTGTTGGGTTTGGCGTAGGTTTTTGTTGTCATTTTGTTTGCTGGGGGGTGTTTGTGTTGGTTTGGTGTTGTAGTTGGTTTGTTTTGGGTGTTTTTGTGTTGGGAGTGGGGTTCACATTGTTTGTTGTTGTTGGTTTGTTGGGTTTTTTTTGGGTGTTTTGGGGGGTTTTTTCTTTTGGTTTTTGTCTTTGGGGGGTGGTGTTTGTGTGGGTTTCCGTTTGGTTTTTTTTGGTTGGGGTTGTGTTTTTTTCTTTGTTTTTGTGGGGTTGTTTTGGGGTGGGGTTGAGAGATCTGGTGTGGTTGGTGGGTTGTTTGGGATCTGGGTTGGGTTGGGGTTTGACGTGTTGGTTGTGTGTTTTTGTTTTTGGGGTTTTGGTTGGGTTTTTTTTGTTTGTGGGGTGTGTTGTTTATTTGTGGTTTTGCTTTAGTTGTGTTGTGTTGTTGGTTTTGGTGGTTTGTTGTGTGGTTTTTTGTTTTGGGTAGTTTTTCGGGGTGGTTTTTTGTGCTGTTTTTTTGTTTTTGTTTGTGTCCTTGGGGTTTGGTTCTGGTTGGTGGTGGGTGGTTGTTGTGTTGGTTGTTTGTTTGGGGGTTCTTGGTGTTTTGTGTTTGTTGGGTGGGTTGTTTGTTGTTTTTGTTTTGTTGTGGTTTTGGTTTGGTTTTTTTTTTTGGGTTGGTTTGGTTTTGGTTGTGTTTTTTTGTGTGTTTGTTTTTTGTGTCTTAAATGTGGTGTTGGGTTGTTTGTGTTGGTTGGTTGTGGTGGGTCAGTTTTGTGGTTGTGTTGGGTGAGTGTTTTTTTGGTTTTTTGGTTTTGATGTTGTTGGTTTTTTGGGTTTTGGTTGTTTGGTGGTTGGGGGTGGTTGAAGATTTAATTGGTTGGGTTTTGTTGGGGGGGTGGGGTGTTTTGTGCTTTGTGGTTTTGTTTGTTAGTTGGTGTGGTGGGTTTTGGTGGGTCCTTGTTGATTCTGGGTGTGGTGGGTTGCTTGGTTGGTGTTTTTTGTTGTTTTTGTTGGGGTGTTTGCTGGGTGGGTGTCCGGTCGGTTTTTTTTTTTTGGTTGGGTGTTTTGTTACGGTGGGTGTGGCGTGGGTGTCTTGGTTGGGGTTGTTGTGTGGAGTTGTGCGTTGTGGGTTGATAGGTTTTCTTTGGTGTTTTTTTCGTGAGGTTGTTCTTGTGTGGTAGGGTTCCTGTTAGGTTGGGGTGTTGTTTTGTTAATCTTGATGGGTTGTGTAGGCTTTTTGGGTCTTGTTTTAAAGTTGACTGGGGTTTGTTTGTATTTGTGTGTACTAGAGGCTTGTTTTGTTTGCTTTTTGGTTAACTTGCTCATTGCATTTGTGGTGGGTTGTTTTGTGGGTGACTTGGGCTATACTTTGTTGTGTTCTGTTTTTTGTCTTGGGCTTTGTTTATTTCTTTGTGTTTGTTTTCAGTTTGTATATTGTGGTTTTGCGGGTTTGGGTGCTTTGTTGTGGTGCAAACTTGGCTTTTTGGTTGGTGTGGTTGATGTGGTTTGATGTTTTCGAAATGGCTGTTGTTGGGAGAGAAAAATGTATTTGAGATTTGAATTTGATTGATGAAAGAGAAAAATGTGATTTCATGAAAGAGATGCTCCGAATGAAAAGGTGTCACGATTTCGGTTAGGTAATGTATGATTTGTGCAAGTTGAGTGAAAAAAAAGTGTCATTTCTGTGTATGAAAAGCTATTTGTGATAGTTGCACCCACAAGGCCCGATAGCATAAAAGTGTCACGATTTCGTGACATGTCACGTTTTTGCAGTGCATGAAGGTGGACAAGGCTGTTGGCAGAAACATGTCGCGATATCATGACATGTCGCGTTTTCATGATGAAAGTAAAGAAGCGAAGCTGCATGCATAAAAGCGTCACGATATCGCGACATGCTATTTTTGGTCACGATTTACAGGGGGCCATTATAGAACATGTAAAAAGTGTGAAACACATGGCGTACATGTGTAAAGGCTGCAGGGGCGTTACAGTTCATAGAGAAGATCAAGCATCTCAATGTCGAGCATAAAGTCAAAAGCAATTCGAAAGGCGGGAATATGAAACGAAGCAATCTGGAAGATGAAATGAACCATCGTGGAAGGAGAAGCAATTTACCAGAGCTTTAAAAGTGGAAGCACAAATTGGTACGAGGGTCAGAAACCACTACGGGCAGAGTTGCAGTGCCTAGGGTGAGAAGCCATTCTGGGCCTGCTTGGAGTGTTTTTCTTCCCTTTTTCTGGTTTTGAGAAAACCAGAGATTCTGCTATTGTAACATGATTTATTTTTAATGCAGAGTGTTCAAAAATTTGCATCTTTTTGGCAAGAAAGAAGGAGTCATTTTTTGCATGCAAGATTTAATTGTTTTATTTTCCCTTTTCAGATTTCTAGGCTTATAGGTGAAGTTTAATGCAAGTTCTCTTGGTTGCTTCATGCGAATGTCTAAATCTGAAATTACAGTCGAAACCCTAGAGACCAGCACTTAACTTACCTGGATTGTGCATTTTTGTAGGTTCAATAAGTTAGGTTGCATGCATGGAAATCTCATTATCTTCGGTTTTGCCAGGACGGGATAGCATCAAACTGAATGCAATTTTAATTTCTTTTTCTTTTACATTTTATTTTCTTTTGCTGCACTTTATTTTTCAGAAGTTCCAATTTTAATAAAATAAAAATTAAAAAACTTCAAAATCCATAAATAATTTCTTCATGTTGTGGCATTTCATTAAATTTTATTTTGAAGTTACAGCATGGTCATATAGAAATCAAATCACATTTGATTTATTAGGGTTCAATGAACAATCATTAAAATTTTCACAATAAAATAAACCACAGTGCCCCTTGTTTTCAGTTACTTGCAACCACTAAGGTGTTCAAAGCATTTTAATTAAATATATTTATTTGAGATCATTAATACACAGATGCAAAATGCTAATATAATAGGAACCTTGGAGAAGTTATTTGTTAATTTCTTTGCAAGCAGAGGATTTAGAACCCAAATCCTATCGGAGAGTGTTTTTTCACAACCGGGTGAAAATACCACTCAACAAACCTATCATAAGCTTTGTTCATATCTAATTTCACAACAAAGGTAGGCTATTTTGATAGGTGAACAGAGTGAATTGCTTCATGGATAGTTATGACACCATCAAGAATGGATATTACCTGAATGGAGCTCCCTTGGTAAGAATCAATAATGATAGGGAGGATATATCTCAGTCTGTTGGCTATTGCTTTGGTGAATATTTTGTAAACCACATTGCATAAACTGATGGGGTGAAAATCAGTCATAGATTTGGCATTGGAATTCTTTGGGATAAGGGCAATGAATGTAGAATTAAATCCATGAGGAATAGATTTAGCAGATTGAAACTCTCTTATTGTAGAGCAGACATCAACACCCACAATATCCCAAAAGGTTTGAAAGAAACATGGTGGGAAACCATCAAGCCCTAGGGATTTGTCCAGATGCATTGCAAACAAAGTAGAATGGATTTCTTCATTAGAAAAAGGCACTAAGAGTTTAGACTTGGCATCATTAGAGATAAGATTTTGTATGTAATGTGGCATGGAATTGAGAGCAAGGTTAGATGGCATCCTTTTTTCCCCAAGGAGATATGTGAAATAAGACACAACTTCATTCCTAATTTCATGAAAATCAGAAGTAATAGATCCATCAGCCCTTGATAATTATTTGATTCTATTATGACTTCTATTCCTCAAAGTTGAAGCATGAAAAAACTTAGTATTAAGGTCTCCTTCTTTGAGCCACAAAGCTCATGACTTTTATTTCCAAAATATTTCTTCATGAGCTAAAATGTTATGATAATCAACCAAAATACTTCTCTCTTTAGCCCGAATTTGATCATCACAAAGACCTGCTTGAATTTTGCTTTCAATGGAAAGGAGTCTGTCTTTAAGGGATTGTTTAACTTCAAACACATTGCCAAAAACTTTTGCATTCTAGATTTTAAGGTTATTTTTGACATGTTTTAATTTTTGAGCAAGGTAGAAAGAAGGACCACCTTGACCAACCTACTGCCACCATTGAGAGATTCTGAATCTTAAATCAGGATGTTGAATCCACATTGATTCAAATCTGAAAGGTCTCTTAAAAGGGTTGTCTTGAATAATATACAAAAGAAGAGGACTGTGATCAGAACCCATTTTAGGAAGAGAGAGAATAATGGCATCCCAAAATAATTAGACAACTTATTGGGACATGAAAAATCTATCTAATTTGACTTGGATGAATTGATTTCTAGATCTTCTATTACTCCAAGTGAATTCTGCATTTTTGAGTTTGATATCCATGAGGTTGTTGATGTTAACAAATTCTAGGAAATCTTCCATACTTCTTTTAGTGCATCCTGAACCCCCAAATTTTTTTGAAGGATAAAGTGGTGTGTTGAAATCACCTACAACAATCCATGGGATATTATTGAAATATTCTTTAATACTACTAAGCATATTCCAAAAAAGGGCTCTCTCAATAGAATTATTTGGAGCATATATGTTGGATAGAATCCAAGATATGTTAGAATTACTCTCTTGAAATTTGACACTGATAATTATTTTTCTAGAATGAACCAGGGTACCCTCAACCTTTCTTGGGTCCCACAAGACAAGGAGACCCCCAAACGTACCTCTAGTGGGGTTAAAAACAAATTCTCCTCTACTCCAAATTTTATGAGCAATTGAAACAAAATTGTTTGGATCTAATTTTATTTCTTGTAAAATGATGATAGTGGGACTTATTTCCTTTCTCAATGAGCTAACCACTCTGTGTTTGGTTAACCCATTCAATCCTCTCACGTTCCATGAGAGGAGCTTCATTTGGAACCTTTAGAAGATTTCTTGCCTCCCTTACCAACAGGTTGGGGAGGTTTTGTGCTTTTTAGTTCATCCTTGGCATGAGGACCAACAAGGGGAAATAAGGTTTTTTGAATACCATTATCAATGTCATCTTGAACCTTATTTTTCCATTGTTCATTCATAGAGGGTCGACCTCATTTCTTGTCACTTCCACAGTCAAGTGGGGATTTTTTGGAGCTCTAGGTGATTTTGGGGCTAAATATGGACTGAACTATTTGTTCAACAACAGAGCCAGAAGCCATCATGATATTTGAGATTTTAGAGGGGCTAAAGGTCTCAGGAGTAGGGATAGAAGGTCCAAACTTTGAAGGGGAATCCAAATTCAATGAAAGTTGAATTTCACTATCGAGAATGATTTGTTGGTCTTCTTGGTTAAACAAATTTGAATCAGCCAAAGAAAAAAATTTATTAGGACTGGTGGGATCAGGACATACCTCTTCACTAGATTCCAGTGATGGGGATGGAATGATGACAATTTTCTTACCCTTATCTTCAATATCCAGAGGATTCGAAGGAGGTTGAGGGTTCTCATTCTCATGAATAACAACACCTTTGCTTCTCGAATGTTGTCCTTGCTTGATTTGTGTGAAATGTTTTTTAGGTCCAACATTCTTCCAACCTTGGGTGTTAAAGTTTGGACCAATAGCCCTATAATTTTGATTATGAAGACCGGGGTCTTAATGTTGTTGAACTAGAGCATCTATAGGCTTGGTTCAAAGAAAAGGGCAATGAACCCTCAAATTTCCCTTACAAATCGACCTAAGGAAGTGTTTCTTAAACCCTTATTTACTTTTAATATACAAATATATTATATCTTATTAGGATAATTTTGATTGCAAATCGACCTAAGGAAGTGTTTCTTATATTGGAATATGAATAGAAGTTTTGTTTTTTAAATTGCTAGATTATATAATAATTCTTCTTCAAAAAATCTATAGTCAATTATTTTTGGAGTGATATTTTCAATTCGTATTATATGTTTTCCATACAGTGGCAGTTCCATGTTACACTAAGGATGTGATGTTCTGTGACATAGAAGTGTCACTTACCACCTCATAGTTCAGCATTTATTTTAGAAATTTTTGGGGTGGCAGCATGATTAATATCATTCTTATCATAACACGAGGTATTAATTTCTAATTCACTCTTATCTGGATGACAACATATTATATTTGGGTAAAGCATTTGTCAGTGCTACTATAGGTCCCGTCGTATCCAAGTAGAGGGATTTTGAGAAAATGGTCACTACCCATGTCAAACCAGGTTCATCACAAAGATAAATAAAATGTGACGGTTTGGGGAGTGGCTTGTTGATAAGGTATTTAATTTTCTGCATAGTGTAAAGGTGCTTTATGTGGGATATCATCTCAGGTTCTCTACATAGGTTTTTCCATGGATAGAATAAACATTGGAGCACGACGTATTTAATGGAAGAAGAGGTATTAAAGTGGAACAAAATTTCAACATAGGGTTGTACTATTAAAATATACTAATACTGGAAATATATCACAATTTGGATAATACAGGTTCTATGCTTTGTATTGGTGCACAATGAGATCAAACAAGCCAATATTATTTTATCAACACATATTGGAGGAGTCTCACACACACCTAGCAATTTCAAAGAGCTAGAGGAACCATACCATATAAACATCGAGATAGGATTGAGAAATTTAAGTTTAGTATAGAGTTTTTGGAGGTGACAATGAAGATCATAGTACATGATATGCAAGAAGGTCTTTACTCATAACAAACTATTCATAGGTCTATGCAATACTAACAACTTGATATAAAACACTTATAATATAACAAAATCATATGCTACTATATGAAACACCCATCTTACCTAAAAAATGATAAATATGTCAGTCAATAAGTTATAGAGGATGCACAAGGTTGAACAGTGAAATTCTTCGAAGGATGACGAGTAAAATCCAGTTGAAAATGACTTCACAAAGTTTAGTTAATAGTGGAGATCTAGTATCTTAACAAAAATTCTTTTTTTAATCTAAATACTCGTAATACGAGTACCTCTCCAAGAAGCAGATTGAATCTACTCAAGGAATTCATTAGGAATGGTATAATGAGATTAAATAATCATTTATTCAAAGGCAATGTTTATAAGAAGTAGGGTAACACCACAGGGAGATTTACCTCACCATACGTGATCTATGTTTGTTGTACAAAATTAGACCCTAAATATTATAAACTTTAATATAAATTAATTTAAATAAAATATCAATATTGTATACAACAAAACAACACAGAATGTAATTTATCTTATACATGTTGGTATGCAGACCATAGCTAAAATTTTAGTATATTTTTTAATCAGACTATCATTAGTTAGCTCATTAAAGAAGACCTCCACTTTATAAAATAACAAGGTTGGCTTTAATATCAAGTTCAAGAAAACTATAATCACCGCTTAGTTTTCCTACTTCCAAAATGAAGTATAAATAGTAAAAAAAAAATTAGTAATGTAATACTACATAGAGAAATAGCGGAAAGCTCCCACCTGGAACTCCAACAAGGTTGCATCTCCCCTAAGCTTTTATATCCCCCTCCTCTCTTCTCCAGCCTACAACATAACATAACATAACGTAACATGATTTTTTCTCCACCACAATGGAAATTTATAGCTCTCTTTTTTCCAGACAAGAAAGATGCTTCTAAATATTTTATTAATTTCTTTCTCTTCTCCCCATGTGAAGGCTTCTAAATTATATATTATTTTAATAGAAAGGGTGACTCTTTTTTCTTGTGTCCCCCTATCTCTAGGATAGCTACTACTATTTGGTTTGTGGGTATTACAGGGTTGAAATTAGAAGATTTTCACCTACCATTTCAGCAATCCTAAAGTTGCCATGTGAAAGGAAAGGATGATCCTTTAAGTCAATAGAATGTTCTTTCTATTTTGGTCCAATAAAAATTGGACAAGTTTGTATAATAGAACTATTCACCTAATTCCTTTCTAAAATGGGATCAAATAGATCAAATAAGCATGCTCAAAAAAATAAATCTTTTACTTTAGAAATTGCTCAAATTAAGGATTTCACAAAATCTTAATAAATTAGATGATATTTTCAAATGCATAAAATATTTTCTAAAATGCATACCATTAATTAATGTGCATTTTCAAGGTAAAATTCAATTAAACCAATATCATGCAAATTAGTTTTGAAATCAAATATAAATCACATAAATGGCATACAAGCACTCGATGCATATTCTCATTATTCTTCATCACCATTTTTCCTTTAAGTGGCAGGAATTTTAGAGTAATTTTCATGTAACACCGCCATTAGGGAGGTAACTAGTGATGATAGCAACATGATATTTACCTATTGAGTTATCTTTGTCATCATTTCTCTTCTCATATTTGGTGGTGAATCTTCCACCTAATGAGAATACATATTCCTGCAACCAAGTAATGCAATGCAAAATCATTTTCTCTTGACAAAAACAAACATAATGCAAATATATAAAGCATTAAAATAAGATATCATAACACAAATAACATCTTAATTAAGTTCCTTCGAGGTGGGATGCGAAATTGAGGTAGTCCCTCGTACGTAAAATAAATTTACGGATACAATGGCATATTTGGGATTCTTAATCCCTTAGAATTCTTCCACTGATTTCACCACCATCCAGGTTAATATGCTCTCAGAATCCACGATGTTGTGTGAGGCTCAAAACAATCATGATTTAGTCTACATGATTCAAATAGAACCAAACCATGAGTGGTTCTACAAAACACAAGATTTTCTAACAAAGGTATCCTAGGGGTACTTGATCTTGCAAGGTCCTTCAAAGAATGGTACCATTCACCACAAGGTTGTGTCACAATATACATTTGTGCAAATTGGATCACAATGGTAACAAGTCATTTAGTCAATCGATGTTATAGCTTATCAGGATTGGCTTACCCAATTATGAGATTACCTAAAACTTGGTATCATTCCACAGTGATTATCACATGCCACAAAATAAGTATTCAAACAAAAAGTGGCTAGATATGTCTTGTTATGAGATATTTTGTATTGATGAAGCTACGATGGAATCCTCCTTTGTTGTCTCGACCTCCAAGAATTATCTTGGTCGATTTTTTAAGATCACTATGGTACTTGAAATGGCCATTTTAGTGGCATGACCATTGTTAAGCACATACTTATAATGGGCTATTATTGGCCCATTATGGAGAAGGATTGTTGTGCGTATTTCAAGAAGTGCAATAAATGTTAGCACCACACTAATATTACACACTTACCATTGCAGGCCTTACAACCAATTCAATCAACTTGGCAATTTTATCAGTGGGAATTTGATCTAATTGGTAAGATATATCCATCATCCTCAGGCCAATACATGTTCATTATAATGACCACTATGTATTTTACCAAGTAAGTGGAAGCAATCCCTTTGACCTCTATGATTGGAGCTTGTATTGTGGAGTTCATACTCCATAATATCATATGTTGTTTTGGGATCCCATCCAAAATCATATCGAATAATGGAACTTCATTTAAGAAAAAATATGTGTGGGTTTTAATGTCTAGATATAATGTTTACCATAAATTTGCAACACCATATTATTCATAAGCTAATGGGTAAGTACAAGCCTCTAACAAAACAATAATTGCCATACTGAAGAAAACCATCAAAGATAATCATAAGGATTGGCACCTTCAATTACCTCTAGATTTTTTGGCTTATCAAACTAGCATACGGACACCCATTGGGGTAACATTATTTTCACTAGTATATGGCATTAAGGCCATTATACCCTTGGATTTGGAAATTCCATCATTGAATGTCTCACTAAAAAGGTCCATCGATAATGAAACTATGCAACAAGATTGCCTAAATCAATTGAACCTTCTTGATGAAAGTCGAGTGAATGCTCTTGAACTTATTTTTATTTACCAATATTGTATTAAACAAGCTTACAATAATAAATTCTATCTAAGATACATTAATATTGGGGATCTTGTGATTAAAGAGAACCAATAGAACTCAAACCTATCGCCTCATTTGAGAGATAAATTCATGGCCAATTAGTTAGATCCCTTCATCGTAACTAAGAAGATAGGACCAAATACTTATCACATAACATCACTAGAAGGTTTTTAAGAGCCCAAAACTCTCAACATTCTTCATCTATGGGTATTTTATACATAGCTCATAAAACAAGCAAAATCACAAAAATAATAAAAATCATCAAAAATCCAAAAAAATCAGAAAACTATAAAATCCAAAAATAATTCAAAACATCAAAAACACAAAAACATCTACATGTTGCATTCCATTATACCAATCCATTAGTTGCATTGCATTAGGAACATTCATCCATGGCACTTGCATTAGGATAGGTCATGTTTACGTTCTTATGAATGATACCATATTTGTATGCCAATCATGCACCCTCAAAATCATCATCATTCATATTCCTTGTGAGTAATTTCAACACAACTTATGAAGTTGCTATCATGTATATACTAGGGTTTTTTGGCCATTCATCCATCACTAGTTATATTTTTATATTTTGTAGAAATCTATCTTGGATTTCAAAGGTAAGGTCTAATTTTGAATAATACCTTGCATATATCAAAATTCCATCACAATTTTAAACATTAACAATCCTAGTTTGAACAAGGAAGGATGACACTACAAAGTGATCTTGGTCACCTTAAGTGAAAGGTTTTCCTTGCTCATATTATTATGTACATGGTCTAGAATGCTAATCATTGACAAAAGGACAAGCTTCCTCTGACACAAATAATCCCTTGCTCTCCTACAAAATGAGAAAAATTCCCAAAGCAAAGCAAAATAAATAGCAATTTTCATCACTATGCAAATACCTTGATCTAAAATAAATCAAAAGGTAAAATAAATAGTGATTATCATCACTAAGCATGAGAAAGTATCCTAATCAATCAAAAGAAAAGAATGGGGTAATGAGCTTGAATCCCTATAATATTCAGTATTCAACTACCATGGGGTGATCTCCTTTACAAAAATGGGTTGAATGAAACTTGACTAGAAATGGATTATCCTTACACATGGTGATATGTCTATCACATTAGCAACCTTATTTTGTATAGACCAGTGTAAGATTATGGATGAGCTAGCTTTAGGTGACTTGCATTACCTAGTAGTCTAGTCTAACTACATCTAAACATGGGATCATGATGACCATATGGTGACCCTCATTACAAAAATGGGTTGAATGAATACTTCCTAGAAATGAGGTAGTCTTATACCTCATATAATGTATTCACTTTACACACATAGGGATAGTGAATATCTTGGTCTTTTAACATGCTTGTATATTTCAGGAGTCTTGTGTAGTCATTATAAAACTTTTTGATCAATCAACTAGGGTGTTTAAGTCTCATGGAAAACCTCAAAAAATCCCCCATAACAACAAATCATCTCATCAAAAATCACAATTTTCCTTATGAACTTTTATTTATTAAGGGGTGTTCATAGAATAGGATAAATACCAGATGGATATCAACAATGATATTTAGATGACCACTGATTATTTTATGCATATATTTTAGTTTGCAAAATATTATAGGGAAAGCCCCTACATCTCACATAATTTCATCTCACATATGAATGTATTAATGATTAATTCTTATGATAAGAGTTAAAATTTTCATTCATGATTATTATACATTTTGTGGTGTCTTCCATTAGTTTGTTAAACAAATAATTTTTTTTTGGTAAGTTAAAAAAATTGTATTGATGAGGGCATTTTAAAGGCACCCTAACACCTTAGTACATAATTAAAATTATAGGATGCAACATCCAAAAACACCTAATGACATCCAAACAAATCCTAAGACTTTAAGATAAAACAAAAAAAGTCCAAAAGGATGAAACATGAAATAAAACGTTCCAACTAAACAAAACCTAGAGATAGTAGACAATATGCAAGGGTATTACACATTTGCAGAATCCTTGGTGTCATACTTTTTGACATCCTTAGGAGTTTACTTAAAGACTTAATTAGAAATTTCCACCACATCATCCTCCTTGACACTAGCACTAGCTCCTATGATCTTCTTTTCAGGGTGATCCTCGAAGTAAAAGTCATTAAAAAATAGCAAATGCATAGAATTTATGTGCTCCTTCATCTGGGCAATGGCTGCCATGCTTGTATTTACTACACTCTCCATCTGAGCTATGATAGCCATAGTAGTCTTTATGATGTACTTGTAAAGTAACTTAACCACAAGATCCTCAAGCTCATCCTAAATGGAACTTGCATTTTTCTTGATTTTGAATGAATTTGTCTTTTAGGTGTTAGGAGCTTCTCGATGGGGTGGGACGATCCTCCACCTTGACCTTCTTTCTTACCAATTTCTTAGCATCCTAAGAGCTACCTTTCACTTTCCTTTTCTTGGAACCATGAGCACTTGAGGATGGGGTAAAGGATGTATCCTCCTTCATAGTTTGTTTGGAATCCACTTGTTGCTCCTATGTAACAACGTTGCCTTTTGGGAACTTCTCCAAAAAATATTTGTAAATTACCTTAAAAAGTTCCATGATGTGAGGGCCAAGCCTCATCCTTCTTTGAGTAGGTTGCCTTGATGGAATATTCCATAGATAAAAATAGAAATTCAAGGATGTTGAGAGGTTTCACTTCCCTAAAGTGATTCACAAAGGCTATGTGAAAAATTCTTGGTACAAATCCATGACTAATTTTTGCCCCATCAGTTTATGCAATTTGGTTTATAAAATCCTCACTAAAGCAATTGCTAATAGGTTGAGAGATATCCTCCCTACCATTATTGATTCTTGCCAAGGGAGCTCTATTCAGGGTAGATCCATTCTTGATGGTGTCATCACTATCCATGAAGCAATTCACTATATTCACCTATCAAAGTAGCCTGCCTTTATTGTGAAATTAGATATGAACAAATATTATGATAGGTTAAATTGGTATTTCCTTGTGTCTATCCTTATCATGTTTGGCTTCCACCCTGATTGGGTTGATCTAATCAAAGGTTGTATTTCTACCCCATGGTTTTTTGTTCTTGTCAATGGGTCCACGACTGGTTACTTTCCAAGTCATAGAGGCATACATCAAGGAGATCCCATATCTCCCTTGTTGTTCATAATCATCATTGAAGTCCTGGGGATAACCATTAAAGTAGCTTGTAATATTCAACTCCTATCAGGGATAAAATAAGCTTCCCATACTAGACCTGTTTCTCACCAACAATTTGTGGATGATACTATTATTACTACCAAAGCATCTGTCCTTGAAGCTAAAGTTATCAAACACATCCTTTTGTTATATGAAGATGCAACTAGGAAAAAAATCAATTTCCATAAAAGCAAAGTCTATTTTTTAAACACTCCCATTCAAAGACAACACAAAATTTCTGCTATTCTTGAATGTCCAATTGCTTCATTCCCTACCACTTATCTTGGACTCCCTCTATTTTTAGGGCAGCCTGATGCCTCAATGTGGAATAATGTTATTGAAATATTCCAAAAGAAATTAGCAGGGTGGAAAGGGAACCTGTTATCTCAAGCTAGCAAAATTACTTTGACTCATGCCTCTCTTCAGAATATACCTATTTATTTCATGTCAGTTTTCAAAGTTCCAGCTAGAGTTTGTCAAAAAATAGAGTAGATTCAAAAGAATTTCCTTTGGTCAGGTTTTGAAAACAAAAGTAGGTTTCATCTTGTGGCTTGGGACAAAGTCTGCAGACCAAAACTTTATGGTGGGGTTGGCCTAAGGAGGATTCATCTTTTTAATTCAGCCCTTCTAGCCAAACAGGCCTGGAGATTAATTTCAAAAAATGAAATTGATTGGATATCTATTGTCCATCACAAATACTTGTAGGACACTAATTTATTTAGTGTTGATGTGTCCCCTAGAGGGTCTTGTTTTTGGAAATCCATCCTGCAGGTCAGACCTTTTCTTAAGTAGGGCCTTCGCTGGAGACTAGGTAATGGACAACAAATTGATTTTTGGAGAGACAAATGGATCCTTGATGAACCCCTCATAAATCATCACAATCTGGTTATCCTCAAGGATTATAGTGATATTTCATGTGGCTCCAAAGTTTCAAATTTTATCTGTTCTTTGAATGGCAAAAAATGTTGGAAGCATCTCATCATTCCTCATCATCCGAATGAGACCAGTCAGTTGCAGCTTCTTTTAAGATCTCATATCATTCCTTCTAGGAGATCCTCTGATCAGCTATTTTGGGACCTTACTGAATCAGGTGAATTTTCTATTAAATCTGCTTACAAACTTCTCTCACCCCTTGAGGCACCAACTTTACCTTTTAATCTAGTTTAGCCTAAATTTTTGATTCCTAAGATCACCTCATTTTCTTGGGTTGCTATTCAAGAAAAAATTCTCACCATTGACAATTTGCTAAAACGGGGATTACCCATACCCAATAGATGTTTTCTTTGTTCTTCTGATTGGGAATCCCCCCACCATATTTTCCTTGGGTGCCCCTTTGCTTTATCCATTCTCAACAGGATTTTTGAGTGTTTCCATATATCTTGGGTTATCCCTTGCTCTATCCCTGATATTTTCACTCAATGGCCCAATCCCTTTAGGAACCTGTGCCTCAAGACTTTATGGTAGTTTTGCCTTCATCACTTTTTATGGTAGATTTGGTTAGAGAAAAATCACAGAGTTTTTTCTAGCTCTTGTCAAAGTTCTGAGTTTATCTTTAGCAAAATCCTCGCCTTCACCATTGAGAATGCTTCCCTTAGCCCCTTACCTTCCCAACCCCCTTCTTCCTTTGAAACCTTTGTGGGGTAGGATCTTAACTTCTCTATTGTGACTAATTCTTGCTCACATCCCAAGTCCATTAGAAGTCATACTTCTTGGATACCTCCCCCACAAGGCTGGATCAAACTAAATTTTGATGGTGCTACTAAGGGCAACCCTGGCCATTCAGGAGTAGGTGGAGTCATCAGAGACAGTCAAGCTAAGGTCATCATTTATTATGCCAAATTTCTTGGGATTCAGTCCAATCAAATTGCTGAGGCTTGGGCTCTTTGGCGTGGTCTAGTTTTGGCAAAGGATGTGACCAATAGAATTCTGGTTGAAGGTGATTCTTTGACCACCATAAACTACCTCAAAAATACCAAAATACCCTCATGGAAAGTAAGAAATTGCATAGAGGAAGCCAGAATCTTAAGTAAAAAGTTTCAAGACATCATCTTTCAGCATACCTTTAGAGAAAAAAATAAAGTCGTTGATGCTCTTACTAATTTTCGCACTACTATAATCTAGTTTATTACTTGGACTTTTGATCCTCAATTTTTAATCCATGTTATTGAAAAATATTCTTTGACTTCAGGTCTTTCTTCTGCTGATGTGGAGCAAGTCAACTTTGATCAAGGTTCTTCTCATGCCAGAGTGCCATAAATCCCTTTTTGCTAGTCCCCATGTTAGATTGTGTCTTGGGCTTCATGTGTTTCTTTGTGATGTCAACCTTGTTTGTCGGTTTCTCCACCTTCAAGGTAGAATTTTAGCATTTTTCATATATTTCTTTTTTGATTTTCGGTTTCCCATTTTCCATAGCACCATAATTTTCAGCCACTCCCATTCCATAAATCCAAATTTCCCATGATTCCACCTCTCCACCTTTCCACCTCATCCTTCCATGTTATCATATCCCAACATGTATTTCCTCGTATTTTAGTCTCCTCCTTTATTTTTCCATTTTGAGAGATAATTTCTTGGATTGTCTCATGATTCATATTGGTGATCGGACTTACCTTGTCAGCCAAGATTGCATTGGAACGTGTTGGCTTGTTATGCGGTGCGAGTACCAAATTAATTGGAAGAGTGTTGTTAAAATCAAACTTTTTACCTTTGTTTTTTATATTTTCCAGTTCCTAAGTTACTACTATAGCCTTTCCTTTCTAAAGTTTCCCCTTATGTTGTGTTCCCCAGCTCTATCATCATGAACACCTTTGTTGAGCCATCTAAGTTGTGCATTGACACCATTGCTGAAGGTATCTTGGCGGGTAGAAAGTTTCTTCCCTTCTTTCAAAAATTTGAAGGGGAAGACCCTGAGATCACCTTGGCTTTCATGGAGTCATGGGATGAGGGGACGATCACTATTTGCAACAAATCCTATGTCCTCGACATCAAAATGCTCATTGAATTGACTGGCCAACAACCTAAGGGAAGGTCCATTAGAAGGGAGAAGCATAATTGGGATGTAGAATTAAAGGATGTCACTGATAAAGACCTTGTCAGAAGAGCTTACTTAGGAATACGGTGTGATGAGCTCCCTTTTCCCTAGGGGAACACCCTCAAACCCATCATGGAATATGTCATAGTCGATGACCTAGATAAGCCTTTATGCAGTTTTCATTTTTCCTTTTACAATCATTTTTGTGATGTTAGGGCAGTAAATATTCCTCAATTTCTTTTTAATTCCATTAGTCATACTATTGAGGATGCCAGAGAGAAAAATGGGTCTGAGTTACCCTCACACCATGGGATTTTCAAGGTTCTTTACAAACATTGGTTGATTCACTGCCCTGAAGGTGTTGTCTTAACCCCTCCCCCAAAGCCTAAGCAGAGTTCTTTGAAGCCTAGTTCTTCCCAAACCACACCCCAATATTCTAATGCCCCAAAATTATCTGCTAAAAAATAAAAAATCATTGAAAATATTACAAAATTAAGGAAAATGCCAAGAAGTGCTTCTCCTGATCTTGACAGTGAACATGATATTGAACCTGATCAAAAGTTGCTTCGTGCCTCAACGTGCCTAAAGAATAAAGCTAATAAAAAAGAGTCTTTGGTCATTGAGTCTGATGAGGAGACTAAGGATGACCCTAATCTCTGTTTGTAGGAGTATATCATCAAATCCATCTCAAACAACATTGCTCAACTTATTGATCTTTGCAATGCTTTTAATATCTATTTTTTTAGGAAATATTTCACTGAAGAGGTCGAAGGTGTGCCTACTGCAAATCCTAAGAAGATGACTGTCAAGTCTGAGGACACCCCTACTAAATATAATGGTGTTGAGTTGGATGTTTTTTTTTGGGAGCATTCACGATCTTTGTGCTAAGCCCACTTCTGAAACCTAAGTGCTCTTTGGGGGCTCTTGCTATTTGGTTTTGTGGTGCTTCTATGCCATTTTTGTGGTTGTTAATACTTTGACTTTGTTCCTCTTTTCTTCTTGTTGGCTAAGGGAAGCCTTATTTTTGGTAATTCTATATTTCTATTTGTAGGCTGAGGACTGCCTTTGTTGCAAGTTGTAATTTAGTTCTATTTCCTTTCTATTGCTCTTAGTCCCTTTTGGCATTTGATGCCATTTTGTATTCAGGTTTTGGGACCCTATCAAAACCCATCTATTATATATGCTAATATATTTAACCGATAAAAAAAAACTCCTGAGCAAGGAACCTAGGTCATCAACCATGATATACTCCATCATTGGTTTCATGACTTCCTTCTAGGGAGTGGGTAAATCCTCCCTGACCATTCCTAGTTTTATGAGCTTATGTAGACTTGATATTGGCTCGAACTCCTTTAGCTATGTATCCCAATTATGTTTTTATCTATATATGGTTCTTCCCACCATTGGATGACCTGTTATTTTCATAAGGATTTTTACATCAACCTGAAACTCCACTCCATGGATGATAACAACACCTTTCTTCCAAGTGGAAGCAAAAGTAGTATTCATGTCCCAGTCCATTCCAGAGAATTTTTGTAGAAAAGGCATGAATTTGTGTGCATTCATAATCGCCTTAGCAAAAATTTCAATTTCAAGTGTCTCTAGTTCCATCAAATCCATAATGGCTAGGTTATAGAATATTGGATGGAAGAAAAAATAGAGTGCTCTCGAAACCTTGGCAAGCAATCAATGGAGATGGTAATTCTAGAGTGGAGGTGTGCTTTAGTATCAAAGGAAAGTTTTGGGTGTTTATGGAAACTTCTTTGCCACCTCCTTAGGTTGTAACAATTCCTTGGAAACAACAATTCCACCCTATACTTGAAATCAAAGCAATGGGCCTTAGTAGAATAGGAATTCCAACAACTCCTAGCACCATCAAAAATAGAAATGTGTGTTGCTCTAAGGAACTTTTGAAAAAATGGGCAAGAATCAATTAAAGAGACATGAACCTCACAAGATAAAAAAATATTGAAGCATTGGAAAATGGCATAAATCTCCTATGGATAGAGGTGTGGGAAAGAGAATGAAAATGATGAGTCCCAAGAAAATGAAAGGTAATAGAAAGGAATGGTGATGCAACATGCAAAAGTTTGACACACGGGTAGGATTTGCAAAGGAGCAGTCCAGGAGATTTGGCGAAAGATGAAGTACTAAGAAATGATGACAGTTAGGATGACAAAATAAGGTAACCTTGGGACCATTAAAAATTTGAACACTGGCACTACCAAAATTAATGAAAATGAGACCTAGGAAAAGGCACAAGGAAGGTGCAACATAAAACCTCAAATGCACTAAGGACACCAATCATCAATTACCTCAAGGAACTCAAAATCATAATAGAAACAATAGGGATGCGAAGTAGTATCCTAAAGGGGAAAAATGCACTAATGGCTTTTGACCTAGGGTAAATAAATCTCTCAAACTAGAAATTAGGTAAAATAAAATGAATAATAATTTGTCAATCATCTTGAATTTTCTTTGACTTGGCAATTTTGTTGACCTCATGTGGGAGGGTGTTAGTCCATGTCATCATCCCAGGGGTATTAACTCCAATATTTGCTAACATGTTCACCACTTTATTTGCTTCCCTAAAAGCATGTTGAATGATGGCCTCATGCTGATGAAGGATCAAGTTTTTGGCTTCTTCGATATAGTTTTTGACTTTCCAAGCAAGGATTTTGGAATTCTTCAAATAATTGACAATATTTAAAGAGTCCCCTTCAATAATAACTTTACCCAAAAATTGTTTGATCAGTATAAGACCTCTCCAAATGGATCTAGCTTTAGCTATGTGATTTGAATGATCACCTAGGCCCTTCAGCAAAGGCAAAGATAGAATTTATTTTATAATCCCTAAGAATCGCTCCTACTCCTACTCGGCCTAGGTTGCCTTTAGCTGCACCATCAAAATTTAGTTTTACCCAACCTTGTGATGGAGGAATCCACTTGATAGGTGTTACTTGATATTTGGAAAGAATTAGAGTTAGGATTCTCTAGAGAAATGTGCAAAGACTAAAGTAAGGAGGCTTCAAACCTAGGGATTGGATGAGGATCATTTGGGATCATGAGTGCATTTTCCTTAGCATAGAAGATGATTCTATTGGTAGTGGATGCAATATCCTTAGCAGAGCTAGAAAAAACTCTTCTATTCCTTTCGATCCAAATTACCATAGGAAATGGTGAAGATAAAATTTCCAAATCACCCGGAGACAAGGATTGCATAAAGGATTGGGCCATTGGGAAAACAAATCTACAATTGAATGAGGTTTGGCCCAACTATTCTAGAACCTTTGGAAAATATTATTAAGGATGGAACTGGAATAAGTACAGGTTAGGAAAATATGGTGAGTTGATTCCCAATCAATAAGACATAGAAAACACCTATTAGATAGCGATATTATACGCTTGATAAGATTTTCAACAATAATATTCTATTTTAAATGGCTAACTAGGAAAAAAAGGAAAATTTTGGAGTTAAGTGTTTGATCCATACTAATTTGAAAGGAATTTGAATTTCCTCTAGAGATAGGAGGAGTTGATATGTTAATTTAATAGTGAATTCTCCAATGTCCAAGGGTTCCCAAATAGGATGATCTCTATCATTACTTGAAGGTAAAACATAAGAATAAAGTAAGGCCTCCAAATATTTGATTTCCACTGATAAATTTGGGCACTATATCCTTTTCCATGTGCAATAATTTTTGGATATAGTTAAAATGTTAGCTACTTTGTGGCCAAATAATGGATCAGTAAAATCCTTTATAGCTCTCAAACCAAAAATTTCTATGAGTGGTTAGTTTCCTATCCATTTATCTTACCAAAAATTTATGATCTTTCCATCCCCGAATTTCCATTTGAGGACTTTTCTCAAAAGTTGTTTTGTTAAGATGATAGATTTCCAAAAGGCTGACCCAAAAGAAGGGGCCAAATCACATAAAAATTTTGATCCTTGCAAATATTTCCTTTTTTCTAGAGTGACCCATTCAACATGTTCTTTAGACACTAATATCCAAGCTTGTTTTACAATTAGAATAGTATTTAAATGGTTAATTCTTCTTAGGCCAATTCCTCCTTGGTATTTCGGTCTACACACTTTTTCCCAAGCAACAAGATGAAATTGATTTTTATTCTTAGCCCCAATCCATAAGAATTGTTTTTGGATTTGTTAAATTTTATTAGAAACCTTATTTGGATCCTTGAAGACCAATAAGAAATAGATAGGAATACTTTGAAGACATGCCATAGTGAGAGTCACTTTCCTTTCCTGGGATAGAAGGTTACCTTTCCATCCTGTGAGTTTTTTTTGGATTATTTCAATGACCTTGTTCCACATCTCTTCAGTAGCATTTCCAATGAATAAGGGAAGCCCTAAATAGGTATGTGGTAAGGTGGGTATTACACACTCCAAAATATTAGAAATTTTGATTTATTTCCTATGTGGAGTGTTGAGAACGTATAATATGATCTTTTGGAAATTCACTTTTTGTCTTGCAACTTCTTTATAAAGGAGGAGGATATGCTTAATGACTTTGGCTTCAATGAAAAAAGCATAGGTGGACAGAAGAGTGTCATCAAAAAATTGTTGATGAGTGACAAGATTAGTTTGAGAAGTGACCTTAATCCCTGAGATGAGACCTATGCTTCTGGATACATGAATAGACCTTCCCAATGCCTCTGTAGCAATAATGAAGAGGAGGGATAAAGCATCTCCCTATATTAGGTCTCTACCACTTTGAAAGTATCCAGCAGGTGATCCATTGATTAGGAATGAGAACCAAGCTGATGAAATACATCCTTTAATTAGCTAAACCTAATCATGATGGAATACAAATTTTATTAGAACTACAAGTAGAAAATCCCAGTTCATTCTATCATATGCTCTATTCATGTCAAGCTTTAGAAGAAAGGGAACCTTCTTGGTTTGTGAAGTGGAATGTAAGGCTTCATGGACAATAATGATCCCATCAAGTATAGATCTTCTTTGAACCAAAATCCATTGGTAGTGGTCAATTATTAGAGGAAGGATGTCTCTCATCCTATTGGCCAAGGATTTGGTAATAATTTTATAAATGACATTGCAAATGCTCACTGGTCTAAAATTATTAAATGATTTAGCATATTGAATTTTAGGAATTAGAGCTTTGAATCTGGAATTTAGAATGGGAGGTATATCCTTGGTCGACCAGAATTCTCTAATAGCATCACACACATTAAGATCGATGAAATCCCATAAATATTGGAAAAATATTGGGGGAAACCCATTAGGTCTAGGAGCCTTATCGGGTTTTATGGAGAAGAGGGCCTATTTATTTTCTTCATCTGAGAGAGTTGTAGTTAACTTAGAGTTGATGTCCTCTGAAATGAAATGGGGAATATACTAAAGTAAATATTCTATTAGATGAGCGAAATCATTGACCATAATATATTGATAATGCAAATATATATACAATTACCTTAGGCTTGAAATAGCCTAGGGATTAAATATATCTAACAAATTAGAATTTATCGCTAACTACTAACCTACCACACTAATCATGTTAACTATGAATAATTAGTGCTAACAAATAATATTCGCTAACAATGTGAATATCTAACCTAGGTAGATAAAGAACTAACCTATCCTAACATCCTATGGTAATTACCCAAGTAATGGGATAATTACTCTAACATCCCCCTTTATTCCATTATTTGGGTAATGTATATAACTACCCCAATATAGTGAAGAAGATGTTGATTTGCTATTCTACCCTAACAAAAAAATGGTAATGAAAGATGTTGATTTGTTGGCTCTTGCTTTGTCTTTGGCTTATGGCTCTGGATCTGGCTCTAAGGTTACCTCTAGAATAGTACCTCTAGAACTATCTCTGGATATGCTTATGAATCTACCTCTAGATCATTACCTTTGGATCTGCTTATAGATCTGCCTCTGGATATTTATCCCTAGGTTTATCTTTAGGTCTATCTCTAGGTCATTGTCTCTGGGACTGCCACTCAATATGTCACTGGATCTATATATGGGTCTACCATGGTTTTACCTTTTATGTAGAAGCCATACAAAATTTCTTTCATCTCGGCCCATTGTGTGAGATTTTTCCATCCACAATCAATATGAACCTTTTTGGTCATTTTCACTTTGTATCAACAACTTGAAGAGGAGTGATTTGTACATCCACATGAATCACAAGGATGTAGTTTCCAACACCTAGCTACTACATGTCATGTTATTCCATAATGACTACAACAATACTTTGTAGGAGTTGTAGAAGATTTAGGTTTTACAAACATGGTTTTACTGGTACTTGCTTTTCCATCATAGCCAAGGCCTTAAATATTTGTCTTGACATTTAGCATTATTGAAGTTTTAATACTGTGTTCATTTTTACCTAATATCTCACCATTGAATCCCATTTTCTTCATCAGTTTGGATCCAAATCCTTTCGTGTATTTCTAAAAACATCAAATTTATTCATATTAAACAATGCTTTTAACAATATGGTATTTGTTAGAATTGATGAGTTTATGGAGCTCATTTTTAGGAGGTTCAATTTTTAAGTCACTAGTGTTGCAAGTAAAATATGCTCTTGTGACGAGATCACCTATGCTACAACTGATATCTACCATTGAAGGTATGAGGTCACCTATATCACAACAAGCATTTGCCATCATGGGCCCAAGGTCACTTGTGTCACAACAAGCATCGACCATTAGAAGCTTGACCTTTGGTTCCTCACTAATATCCCTTTTTGTTTTACTTTGGGCAATGTCAAGTGCAACCAATGACATGTATATTGCCCTTACAATGCCAATAGGGGCTAGAGCACCACAAATCTAAAGGTATTTAGAAGTTTTAGAATCATTGATAATGGAGATTGCACCATTGCATAGTGTGAGAAATGTTCCATCCTCATAAAAATCTATCCCTACCATATTTGTTGGAAAGTAAGGACCTTTAACTGATGTAGCAACACCATCAGTTGGTTTTGGGGTATTCTTTTTCTTTTATTTTCCCATTTTATTTAAGGTGTTAGTCTTGGCCAAAAATGTACCTTTTAGAAAGTGATTTTACAAAAAATTAATTAATGTGGCTAAGGTGTCGATCGTTTTCGAAAATACGCCTTTATAAGTGGTTCCCCCCATTTTGTAAAATATTCCTTTATGTAGGAAAGAAATTTGTATCCCCGTCTAAGTACAAAATTTGTTCAACTTATGAAGGTTTTCAAGGATTTTCAAGGTTGTTTTTAAAGATTGCCTCCTAGGAAAATTTCACTAGAAAAATCCCCCCTTTTATTACAAGGACTTCAAACAAAAAAACAATTGCTATTTATGAAGCCTAAAAAAAATGTTTGATTTTGATGTCTTTGCCATTTCTGATTGCCTTAATTTAATTTACAAAATTTAAATAAATTTTAATAAAAAATAATTTAATTAATAATAAAAATAAACTATGTGTTAAAAAATCAATTTAATTTGTAAAAAAAAATTGATTAAAACATAAGTTATATTTAAATTATTAAAAAAAAAAATTAAAAAAAACTTTAATTTAAAAAAATGCAAAAAAAAAAAAAACCTTGTCCACGTTTCTTTTTACCAAAAAAATCTGTTATTTTGGCACGAGAGGGATTTGAACCCATGACCTCTCCGACTACAACACTTTGGCTATGGATGGCCTACCGTCCAAGCTGGTGCGCTAGATGAGGAAAGGGAGAAATTCTCCCTTGTATTTCCTTTGTATTCGCCAATAGGTTCTCCCTCACCCTTAGTGGTGCATTGCCTCTCCAACACCTACGCTTGGGTCAAGCAGACGAAACTTGTTAATCCCAAATCATTGGCTGAAATGTGTTATCAATGAAACATCTACAGATAGCCAGTCAAATCTTCAATGATCCTTTGGTGTGGTGATCATTTTATGATGGTATCCGTTGGGAGAATTATTATAGTGTTTCTAGATTCAAACAATCTATTGTCTACAACACCTCGAGGGAGTATGTCTTTGCTATGAAATCTCTATTGAGGAAATTCATCACCTGCATGTTAATCAAAATTTGGTTCTGTAATGCATCTATTCAGAGCATGGATCTGATCATCAAATGTCACTATAATTATTCTTTGTCTCCTTTGTTACGTCTTGCATAATGAGCAATCATCAATTATAGGTGAAAAAGCATTTCTATAATATTAGAGATCAGACTATAATAACTTTGTCGTTAGCAACAGTCTAGCACCCTTGAACAAAACTCGTCATGGCTTCTCAATACAAGAGTGACAGTAAAGTTACAAGTGATCTTGTAAATTGACTAAACCAGATACACACTGTAAGCTGTCACCAACAAATAGTAATTGTTAGATTTCATAGCAAAATCCTTCACATAAAATATCCACCACTACATATATCAAGTTTTTCTCACGCAAAATTGATGGAATTTTATCTCCAATTTTTCACTGCCAGATCTACGACACATGCAGGTTCTACTGTACTGAAGGGTGGCTAGGATAAAACATGCCAGTTCGACATCCTATTTGTGGAAAGCATCCACTAAAGTTGTGGTTGTGGATTGCAATCGAACAACCTTATGATGTGTTACCATGGATGATTATTGCAATATGGATGATGATCTACCTCACCAATCATGGGATATTTATAGAGATTCCTCTATTGCGAATGAAGCAAATAGTAAGATGTTGATAGTATAGGTGTGTAGAACTCACTAAAGCATAACCACAATTTTATATTGTGTTGTAACTCTCTGAATCTACACATGAAAATATGCTTTCTCCCTTGAAAATTTGTGATCTAATGCCAAGCAAGAATTATTGTTAATGTTGCAAGCATTTTTGGAAAATAATATCCCACATGTGTTGTAGTGGGGTAGAAGATGTGTTTTAAAAATAACTACACATCATCAGACTAATGACCACCTCATGGTAGTCATCCCTTAAAATTGGAGTTTTGTTCTATGCGATGTTGGTCTCTTTGAGTCTTGTCTCATTTGCTCAATCATCGTCTATCCAATATTGTTTGTCAACCATCAGGTCTCCAAATTAGAATTCCAAAGATGTCATATTTGGTGTTCTATGTTGGATCTGTCAGTCACATCTTAGGTAGCCACGTCAGATCCAAGGGTCAATTTTACCCCATAGTTAGATCCATCACTTCATCTACCAACCCCCAGTTTGGGGTTCTCTGATGATGTTCAGATCAAAATCAGCTTACCTCCAAACCAACAAAAGATACCAATATTAGAACAAGATCAATATTTCAAGGCTCCACCATGGAAGCGATGGTAACCTTTCTGATACCATATTAGAAGAGTGGAATCATTGACCATAATATATTGATAATGCAAATATATATACAATTACCTTAGGCTTTAAATAGCCTAGGTATTAAATATAGCTAACAAATTAGAATTTGTCGCTAACTACTAACCTACCACACTAATCATGCTAACTATGAATAATTAGCACTAATAAATAATATTTACTAACAATGCAAATATATAACCTAGATAGATAAAGAACTCACCTATCCTAACATGCTATGGTAATTACCCAAGTAATGGGATAATTAATCTAACAGATTCTTTGGAAAATTTAAAAGTAGAGTTTGATTTTTCATGCAATTGCATAAAATGATATACTGCTTTAGATCTAATTTCCTTGATGTCTGAAGTAACATTCCCATAATTCTTGAGCAATTCCTTGATTCTATTTTTATTTCTATTTCTTAGAGTAGAATTGTGAAAAAATAGTATTGGAGTCTCCTTCCTTGAGACAAATTGCTCAAGATTTTTGTCTCCAAAAAGTCTCCTCACAAGCAAGAACATTGTGATATTCTGTCAAAAGGATATTTTCTTCAAATCTCAATGCATCATCATCACTTTGTCCATTAATAAAATTGTTCTTAATTATTTCTAGATGGTTCTTGATTGTCTACTTGTTCTCAAAAAGGTTCCCAAAAATGCCCTTGTTCCAAATCTTGAGATTTTCTTTAACCAATTTCAACTTTTTCCCCAATCTGAAAGAAGGCGATCCATGGAAATTTTATTGCCATCATAGAATGATTCTATCTTTGAGATCTAGATGGTGGGTCCACATGGTTTCAAACTTGAATGGATTATTAATATCTATGGATTGCTTGTTTCCAGAAGAAGTGGACTATGATCATAACCAATTTTTGGCATTGATTGAAGACTGAAATCCCCCCACTTCGAAGTAGCCTCTTGAGAAAAAATAAATATATCAAGTTTAACCTGAATTAATTGGCTACCACTTCTCCTATTGGTCCAAGTGAATTGGTTACCTTTTAGGTTAACATCCATAAGATCGTTAGAGTTGATGAAATCATGGAAGTCTTCCATGCTTTTTAAAATTAACCTAGATCCACCTCTTTTATCTGAAGGATAGAGAGGAGTTTTAAAGTCCCCAACTAAGATCCAAGAAAAATTAGTGATTGCTTTTTTGATATTGGTTAAAGTTTCCCATAACCTATACTTTCTAGGAATTGAATTGGGAGCATACACATTGTTGAGGATCCATGGGAAATTTTTGTCTTTATCAAAAAATAGGATACTGGCTGATGTATCATTTGAATGAATCAATCTACTTTCAATATTATCAGGATCCCATATGCACATGAGGCCCCCTGAAGCTCCCCTAACATTGCAGGAAATAGGTTCTCCTTTTTTCCATAGTTTTTTGCCCAAGGTAGCAGATAAATTTTGTCCAATTTTGGTTTCTTATGGTAAAAAATATTATAGGATTAACTTCTCTCCTTAATGATCTAGCTATCCTTTGCTTAGCTAGTCCATTGAGTCATCTCACATTCCAAGAGAGGATTATCATTTAGAAGATTTAGCATTTCTTTTACCCCCTTTCCTTGAGGTTGGGGAGGTTTTATTCATTTTAACTCTTTGTTCTAACTTAACCCTACAAAAAACAAGGTTTTTGGATTCCACTTGCTATTTCCTCTGCTAATCCCTATTTTTATTTATCATTGGCCAAATTTCTTCCCTTATTTTTATCGCCACCACAATCAATAGGGGATTTTTTGGTACTTCTATTTTATTTTGGAGTAAAGTTTTGTGAGTTAATATTTTGAACCACAGGACTGGATGATCCAAGGATGGTTTCTAGGATTATGGGTTTTTCAATGTGATTCAATTTGCTAGATCCACTTGAGTGGTCTGGAATAGTCTCCTAGGGTGGGATTGAAGGCCATGAGAAGTTTAGGCTTCTCAGGGGTTTATGAGGAGGGTGGGAAAGCCCAATTTTATCATTGGAAATAGAGGAAATATTATGATTTGGTTCTATATTATGAAGGACTTCTTCATTTTATTTTTTAAATAAGGACGTATCAAAAAATATTTGGTACTTATTTGGGAAAGCAAAATGAGAGCTTACATCTTCCTTGTTCATTTCTAAATTTGTAGTAGATATATGTTTACCTTTGTCAACAGATTGAGGGGGAGCTTAGGGTTCTTTCATAGTACCACCTTGTGGAAAACCATTACCTTTGTTGCGGGACAACAAGGTGAATTTATTTCCTACTTTTGTCACATGCCCGTGCACTTAATTTATCAACCAGGGAGCTTCGTAAAATTACTAAGGGTCTGAATAATATTGCTTACAATACCACTTGAGATGAGTCTGCTAGTTCTATTATTGGGGGGTGTTTCAAACGGTTGTCAATAATTCATGCACTCCTCAATAATTTACGTAAAAACAATTAAATCTACAGAAAAGGAATAATCACACATTATTGGAAATTAACCTACTACAAATACTGGAAATATCGATGCGATAAACAATATTATAAAATAGTAAACTAATCTAGAAAAAAAATAGAAAAAGTAGGGGAAGAAATACTATCTTGGAGTGGGCCTAGGCTCCAACAGCTTCCTCCCAGCTGAATACGCACTTAGAACTTCTTAGAACTATATTACAATTATCAAAGTATTACAATCAAAATATTATATTTCCTCTCTCTATATTCCTATGTCTATATCTCCCTATATCTATATCTTTAGAGAGGCATGCATGTGTTTATATAGCACACCCATAGAAATTTTGTTACAAAGAAGTTGTAACAGTTTGTTCATCCCAAACTAAACTAAGACAGTATGGTAAATGTAATCGACATCTACTAAAACTGGCATTCAGTTCTAACGGTGGCATGTTTGCTGATTGGTTTGTGCTTCGCCTAGCATTGGTAGGACATTCTCATACATCGGTGCAATCCCCAATTTAGCTCTACTTGACATAGAGTTGGAACTACACTAGTTTTTTTTGTCCATGTCATGCTTGTCTGGTCAATGGGCAAAGAACATGGGCACATTCCCTATGAGGAAGGTGCCTAATTATATCGAGTGCCTTCTCTATGCGAAAGGTGCCTCACTACTATGGGTGCCTTCCCGAAAGAGGAGCTGCTTATATTTTTTTGGCGCCTTCCTGTGAGAGGAAGGCACTTTACCTTCTAGTGGCACCTTCTTGTTGGCACCTTCCTTATGGGAGGAAGGTGCTTGCCTTCTAGTGGTGCCTTCCTTATGAGCAGAAGGCGCTTGCCTTCTAGTGGCACATTCCCATCTGCACCTTCCTTATGAAAGGAAGGCACTTATTTTCCTTTGGTGCCTTCCTAGAAGAAGAAGGTGTTGGCCTTCTATTGGCACCATTTCGGGAGAGGAAGGTGCTTGTATTTCCTTGGTGCCTTCCTGGAAGAGGTACTTACGCTTGGTGCCTTCCTAGAAGAGGAAGGTACTGGCCTTCTATTGACACCTTCCTAGGAGAGGAAGGTGCTTGTATTTCCTTGGTGCCTTCTTGGAAGAGGAACACGTCTACTTACACTTGATGCATTCCTGGAAGAGGAAGGCACCTACTTACGTTTGGCATATTCCTGGAAGAGGAATGCGCCTATCTTTTCTACATTGACCCTGAAAGAAACAAAGTGCCAGGTCCATAAAAAGACCTCGACTGATCCAAATCTAACTAAAGCAACTGCAATTTCATAAAAACACACTAAAAACACTTGAATTAGATAACACGCATAATTTCATCAAATATTTATATAATCATTCATAAAAGTATGCAATCCTTATTATACAGCTACATAATGATCAAAAAAATGTATACAAAATATGAGCATTTCTGATGCTCATCATCCCACCATGCCTAACATATGCCACACCCTCGTGGCACAAAAATTGTAGGTAGCCCTGTTGACCCCTCATCATTGTCATTTCTTGGAGTATTCGGCTATACCTACGACCCGAGTCTGCCTCTTATACGTGTTGGCATCTGAAGGTGTGGCTCTTATTTTCCTACGCGAAGCTGAGGGTGCGGTTGTTGCCTATATTTTCCTCATTCTGGCCGCTATCTGTGATGATCTAGCCAGCTTCATATTTGTTGATTGGAATGCAGCTTCTATAGCTTGCCATAGGTCAACATTGGGAGGTCTAACCATTGCTAGAGGGATATCTGAATTATCCCTTCTAGAATGAACCACTTGGGATTTTTATAATTTGGCTACTTCAGGAGTGAGCCATGCATTCTCCTTTGCCATGGGAGCAACCTCTAATTCAGGGCCATATACCCCCCATAATTCCAAATACCTCCTCATCATGGAGGATCATCCTTAGGATGACCCATAAATATCCCAGAACTAGTTGTCCTCTATCGAATTGACACAGATACCAGAGTCCCCCTGCATCCTCGAGGTTGCCTTCCTAGTTTCCTTGGCTGCTATCATCTCCAGTCGTTCGAATTGTTTTACCTCTCTACGAATGGCTGCATATGCCACTCATCATCTTCTGGCTCGGTGAAGGTCACATTCACCTTCTTTCGAGCCATCCTGGGAACTTTTCCTCTGGCCTCTACAAAAAATATGGTGGCTCAAATAGATGTTTTCTCTTTCTCCCTATCATTTATTTTCTCACTCTGAGGGGCCTGCTCTACGGTCCCTGGAGTGTTCTCTTCACTCTGTGCTGCCATCCTTAGGGGTGCTCCTTCGTCCTCCTATCTGTCCTATGCCGACCCCTCAGGTTATTCTCCTCCTTCCTTAGTTTTAGGGAGTTCCTCTTTATCCTCTGCTCTTATCTACTTTTGGAGGCCCTCGTCCTACTTTGTATCACTCAAGATGATGATAGGGGGTATTGTGGGACTTATCTCCCCTTCACTCTTGAAAATAGAGGAATTCTCCCCTGCCTCCGACCTGCTCTATCGGGCATCCAATCAAATTTCTCCCAAAGACAATATTCGTTCGACAAATGTTTGAGAATTCGTTGGGACTTCTTTCACCCAGTCAGTTTGGGTTGACGCATCCCTTCTTTCTGTTCCCCTATCTTGGAGTATCTGGTTTTCCTCCCGCAACTGCCAGACCAGCTACTCAAGCTAGGCAATCCATCCATCTCGTTCTTTCAACTCCCCTATATGCTTGTTCTGGCAGTCCTCCAAAATTTGCTAGGCCATCCAGCAATTAGTTTGCCATTCGAGAGCCTCCTCCAAGGCCACGTCGACTTGGTCATTGCTCTTGGAATTCCCTACATCTTGTGGGCTCTGATTTGTCAATTCCCAGAGGGTTTGGGCTACAACATTGAATTTCGGGTCACTCTGTTCTTCTTCTACTGAGAGGAGGAGTCACCACAGGTGTTTCCTCCTAAGGACTACTTCTCTTGGCTGGTACTCGACCTCATCGCTAATAAGCGATGCTCCTTCCTCCTCACGCTCGAGAACTTGGAAATGCCCTATTTCTTTTATTTTTTTGGGTACTGGTGACTGTCCTCTTTCTTTTGTGAAATAGTTCAATTCCAATTGCACGATGCTCATAATTTCATCTATAGGGCTTCTCTCTTCTTGCCCTACTTTGGTAATAGTATCCTATCACCTTTCTTTGTTGCCATCTCCCTCTACATTGGGGTTCTGCATCTGTGCTTCTACATGGTGGAACAGTGTTGATATCAGTCCAGGTTGGGCTAGGGTGGACGATGCTCCCTTATAGTACCGAGCTGCTTCATCCTTTAGAGCATTCGCTAGGTATAAGGGCACGTTCAACCTCCTTCCATGCACCAGGATATTGAGAAACTACATATGTTTGGCATGCAGATGGGTATATTTCCTAATGCATGTGAAGAACCAATCAGCCTACTCAAATATCTTGCATAGATTCATGGGAAGGCTATTTTTGGGTAGCCCCTCCTTGTTTATCTACACATTTTTCCCTGGTAGTAGCACTTCGTCGTACAGTTTCAACAGTCCACCTTTGTATACGTATTCCCCTATGAGGGGTAATCTAGTCACCTATGAAATGAATTCGAGGGTGAGTGGAATTTCTACCCCTCGCACCTGAGCTATGTTGCCCCTAAAGGAAGCAACGAACTCCTTGGATACCTCCATATCCTAGCCCTGACTGACTAGGGTACAATATTTGAGCCATCCCTCGGCCTCAAACTGTGTATTCACCACCTCCCTGATTTCATTCGTATCACCTAGTTCATTCTTCTTCACTGCATGATTCTTCGACCTTCCTCCCATGGTGCCTTCCCTTACTACTACTATTTTTTTGTCCTTCCTTCTTCAGGAAGGTGCCTTCTTATAAGGAAGGTGCCTAACCCTAGTAGTTATGGAAGGCACCATATCATTGGCACGTGGTTTCAGCTATAGGGGATATGATATTTATGATGGCGATATCTTTTCTGGTACTGCATATTTTATAAATAATTATATAAAAATTTGAATTAGCATGCGTGTACCTTATTTAGTTTTTTAGGTGTTGTGAAGGGCATTGATTCACTAATTTGTGACATGGGGGAGGGGTATGATCATCTGGTGCTGCTCGTTCATGTGATGCTTTCATTCCAATCGAGGCATCGGGAAGGTGTAAGTGCTGGTTGTATGCGAAATGCACTCTTTGGTACCTTCCCCATGTGGAAGGTGCTGATGTGGCACCTTCTCGATGTTGAAGGAACTTATATGGTTGCTTCCTAATGTTTTCGATGCTTTCTAAATGGATGCACCTTCTGATGGTGGAAGGTGCCTTTGATTGGATGCACCTTCTGGTGGTGGAAGGTGTCTTCTTGATGATGGCACCTTCCTACTATGGAAGGTGCTTATGAATGGGTGTGAATTATGGTGGTGGAAGGCACCTCTGATTGGATGTGTCTTCCAGTTGTGGAAGGTGCCTTCTTGATGATGGCACCTTCCTACTACGAAAGGTTCTTCTGAATGGGTGTGCCTTCCCGATGTGGAAGGCACCTCGGTTTGCATGCACCTTCCCAATGTGGAAGGCACCTCGGTCTGTATGCACCTTCCCGATGTGGAAGGCACCTTCGTCTGCATGTGCCTTCTCGATGTGGAAGGCACCTCTGGCTGGATGCACCTTCTTGATGTGGAAGGCGCCTTGGATTTTTTTTTTTTTGTATGGCACCTTCCAACCACGGAAGGTGCCTATATATATATATATATATATATATATATATATATATATATATATAGTGTGCGCGCCTTCTTATAAGGAAGGTGCCTTCTTCTGGTGGGGTGCCTTCTTCATATGAAAGGTGCCTTCTTCTGGCTGGGTGCATTATTTATAAGGACGGCATATTATTATGGTGGGGCGCCTTCTTCATATGGAAGGCGCCTTCTTTTGGCTGGGTGGCTTCTTTATAAGGAAGGTGCCTTCTTTTGGTTGAGTGCATTCATTATAAATAAGGCACATTATTCTATGCCTTCTTGATGTGGAAGGCACCTTATTCTCAGCAATCATGTTGTGTTTGACTGGGAAAGGGTGATCAAGCCTTCTCTGTCTTGATTCACATTGCCTCAGCTTCTACCTATGAGTGCCGATGTTGGAATGCTGAGCTGAATCAGGCCTAGTTTCCTAGATATATATTCCTCATGATGTCAGGTCCTCCACCTAAAAAAAGTAAATGAAAAGAAAGAAAAATAAATGCAGTTAGATGTATTTCGTGCCTGTTAGGCCCTGGGTTAGGATGCTTGTAGCTTGCATGCAGGCATCATCCCTGCAAAACACACTGTAAGAAAAAAACTAAGTTAACAAATTTTTGTGAGTATCTCCATGACCACCATTTTGCCTATTGAGAGTTTGGTCTAACAACATGGGGTCTCCCCCACGTCTATCCTAGATTCCACCTATAAGATTTTATATGTGTTATAGGGGCACAGTTGGTGGTCATTGACCGTTAACACGGTGTTGTTGTCATCAATTGTTCTAATGTGCACTACCCTATTATTGATGAGCTCTACCACCTCATACGGTCCGATCCATATTTGCATTAGTTTACATTTTCTTTCTTGGAACCAAGAATCGTACAACACCTATTCTCCTTCTTGGAACTGCTTCAGTTTAGTGTGGCGATCATGCCACCTATTTCTTTACTTCTATATGATTTTCATTCTTTGTAGAGTTTCCATTCAGATTTCATCCAGTTGATCGATCTAGTGAATCCTTTCTTCTTGAGCATCATCCAAGCTCAAGTTCAACTCTGAAGCCGTTCTCAATGTCTTGATTTCAAATTCAATGGGCATCATCGCACTCTTCCCATAGACCAATTGGAAGGGTGTGAAGCCTGTGGTGGATTTCCACATGGTATTATATGGCCAGACTGCCTCCAACAACTATGTAGCCCAATATTTTTTATGTTGCTACATGATCTTCATCAGGATGTTCTCTATTTCCCTGTTCATCACTTCCACTTTCCCATTTGCCTACGGATGGTAGGGTGTAGTTTTATTGTGCCAAACTCTGTATTGCTCCATCAGCTCCTTGATCAATCTAAAGGTAAATTGAGGTCCCTGGTATGTTGTTATCTCTATAGGGATCCCAAATCATGTAAATATGTGAGAAAATAAGAAATTGATGACTGTTATTTCTTTTGAATATCTCAACGCTTGAACCTCAACCCATTTGGTGACATAATTTGTACAGACCAAAATAAACCTCCTCCCTATTGAAGGTGGATTAACTGGTCCCACAAAGTCCATGTCCCACTTATCAAAGGGTTCCAGGTGTACCTGAGGTTGGAGGGGCATTTCGTCTTGATGGATTGGTCTGCCCATTCTTTGGCATTCATCACACTTGCTGGTGTATGCAACCGCATCCTTGAATAGAGTGGGCCAAAAGTACCCATCCTATAGGATTTTGTAGGCAGTTTATTTCCCTGCAAAGTGTCCTCCGTATGGTTATTTGTGACACGCTTTGAGTACTTCTAAGAACTCCTGCTCTGCTACGCATCTCCTTATAATTTGGTCACATCCTCTTTTGAATAGAAGGACATCAACCCATAGGAACGATGTGCTTTTCTCTATGATCACCTACTTTTTTTAGAAATAGAGAGCAGGTGAGGTTCTTCTGGTGGCCAAGTAATTGGCTATATCTATGTACCATGGGACTTTCTCACTAATGGTGAACAAATTCTCATTTCAAGGAACTCCTTCTCTATCACCATGTAGTTGAGCTTAGCTCTTGCAAAGTTTTTGCTGACATAATAAATGGCATAAAATTATTTTCCATCCTTTTGTCTGAGGATGCTCCAATCGTATTGTTGGATGCATCACAGTAGATATGGAATGGCATGGCCCAATTTTGTCCTCTCAGAATTGGTGTGGATATCAGTTTCTCTTTGAGCAACTAAAATGCTTCCTCACAATCTTTCATCCAATTGAACTCCACATCCTTAGATAATAGAGTGTGTAGTGGTTTGGCAATTTTGCTAAATTTAGCAATAAATCACCGGTAGGACCCAGCTGATCCAAGAAAAATCCTTACCTCTCTCTATATTCTAGGGTTGGGTAGATCTCTGATGACCTCAATTTTTCTTTTATCAACCTTTATTCCTTTCGTGGAGAGGTGGTGTCCCAGTATGATGCCTTCTTGCATCATCATAAAGCATTTATCATTGCTCAGGGACAAATTATTTTTTGTGCTTCTTTCAAGCACTCTTTCCAAGTTTGTCATTGCTTCATCAAAGGTTTATCCATAGACAGCAAAGTCATCCATGTATACTTTGACCACATCTCCCATCATGTCTAAAAATATGCTAAGTACTGCCCTTTGAAATGTGGCAGGTGCGTTGCACAATCCGAAAGGTAATACCCGATAGGAAAATGCTCCCCATGGGTAGGTGAACGTTGTCTTATCCTGATCCTCTTATCCTATCTGGATCTAGTTGTATCCACTGAATTTGTATAGGAAGGAGAAATACTTCTTCCCTCAGAATGTATCCAAGACTTGATCAATGAACGGGAGCGAGAAGTGGTCCTTCTTGGTCACTTTGTTTAATGCTTTGTAGTCCACACAGATTCACCACTTCCCATTTTTTTAGGGACTACTAATGGTGATACCCATTCACTATCAAAAATTAGATAGATGAATTCGATAGTCAAGAGTTTTTGCAGTTCTTCCTTGACAATGTCTTTCATTATCGGATTCATCCTTCTCTGTGGTTGCCTACTTGGAGTTGCTTGATCATCAAGGTATATATGATGGGTACATATTTCTGGGCTGATGCCTTGCATATGTATGTAATACCATGCAAATACCTATTTGTGTCTAGCTAGGAGCTCTTCTACTTTCATAAATTATGTAGGAGTCAACCTACTACTAAAATTCAACGTTCTTCCTAGCTCAACGTGTATTTGTTGAATGTGGTGATCTTGGGTGCCATCCAACAATGATACAGGTGTGGAGATAGAGGACTCCCCATGGAGGAACTCCACAATAGCACCATCCTCATCTTCTTCTACCAACTCATCCAACATCATCACCAGTTGGATCATGGATAGCTCAAGATTTTCATGCTCGGTCAACATGGGTTCTCTTACTGAGTCGACGGATTGAGCTGGGGGTGAAATAGTCAATATTTTAACATTTTGTCCATTAGATATGGTAATCAACCCATCTCAGTAGATGATGTAGGCATCATCTATTTCCAGCCATGGCCTTCCCAAGATGAGTGAGTAACTACCAAGCCTGATTTTAGATTGTAGGACTAAAAAGTTGGTTGGGTATTCCCATGCATTGACTGTTACTATTACATCTTCCAACATTCCTTCTAGTGCCACGGTCGATCAATCAGCCAGCTGCAACACTATCGTAGTGGGTTTTAGGTTCGTGAGTTGTAGCCTTTGCATGGTCTCCTGATGCATTACGTTGATGGCTGCTCCAAGATCGACCAACGTATTGCACAGGGAATGTCCTTCAATTTTTACAATTAGCACCGGGTTGCCTGGGTGTGCATCCTTCAGATGGCATGTTTTTCCCATCATCAAATATACTAGTTTACCCATGATATTGATAGTTTGGGTTTCTCTTTGTCTTGGCTTCCTTAGAAATATCTCTCTTATCACCTTGGTATATATCAAAATGTCTCGAATGGCTTGAAATAATGGTATTTTCACGATGAGGTTCTTCAAGCTAGAAAAGATATCAAACTCTGACTACATTACTTTCCTCTATTATTGTAGCCGATTGGGAAATGGAGCCTTTGCTCTCTCAGGAATTTCTTCTATCACATCTTCTACAATATGTGTTTCTACCTCTTCCTCCTCTTCTACCATTGGAGGCGTTCCTACTCCTAGCTATCTACCAAACCTAAGCTAAATATGGTACATCAGATACATCTCACCCTCCATGTTGTATGCTAGCTGGTTCATCCTATTATTCAAATTTGTCGTTGGTTGTGTGGGTAGCTACGCAGGTCTTACTATTGGTAATTTTGGTAAGTTCTATTGGGGGTGAGCTGGTGCTACGTTCTATGGAGCCTGATTCCATGGAGTGTGGCCTCTCCAATTTTGCCCAAGATATAGATATGGCATCCATGGCTACTGATTTAGGAATGCTACTAGGGGTGCATTAGACCAGGGTGATGGCCCCCACCACCCCATGTTAGGTGGTTGAGGTAGACCTCGATGCATGTATGGTCCTCCTCCATATGACGACATTCCAGTTGGCATATTCCCCATAGGGGTTGTGGCCAACTCTTTCGATTGCCTATAAAATAGGCATCCATGCTTTCAGCATCCTCCTAATTACTGGGTAGTTGTGAGCATAATCAAATTTTATGGTTCAGCCTACAAACTGCGCATACTCTAACTTTGTTCTCTAGGTATGCATTCTTTGCATGCTTCCCTCTACATTTTGGACATAAATAAGCCAATGTTGCTTCATTTTATTGCTTCTTCTTCTTTAATAGCAGTGTATCCATATGCAATGCTAGAGATGAGAGCATTTCACTATTTAAATCTTTCGTCATGTTACCTATTTCTATCTTCGTGACTGAAGTAGTTGCTTTCATGGTTCTAGAAGTGGTCTTGCCTCTCCTTCTTAAGTATTTTTGGCATAGTTTTTGGATGTCTTCCATAGCGTGCTGGTAAATTTCACCTCTAGAGATCATTTTAAGAGCCTCCAGTGATTCATTGGTAAGTCCTCTCAGAAATATGATTTTCAGGGACTTATCAGATAGTCTCGTGTGAGGAGATCATTGAAGATTGAAGTTGAATCTCTCCCAGTATTCCTCAAGAGATTCATCTTATTTCTGCGTCATGCTTAGGACCTCTTCTCTGTAGTCTCTTACTCTCCCAAAATCTTGGTATTGCTTTAAAAAGAGCCTCTTCATTTTATTCCAAGTGGCAATGTGTTTGTCTCCCAGACTGATGAACCACCATAGAGCCGCATCATCTAACATGGAAGGAAAGAGTTTTATCTTCTGTGTATCATATTTGTAGTCCACGGACCTACATAAGACATCAAACTTAAATAAAAATAGGTCAAGGTCCTCAGCTGGGTATCCTCTTAAGGTCAAAATGTGAGCAGGGGATATGTTTTTCATTTTGGTATCTCCTACTCCTTCCTCAATTGGGAAACTAAATCTAGATGAGACTTCTTCGTTGTCAACTATTTTTTTACTAAATGTGGTCTCTAATGCAGTGTTTATGGCCTTATGGTTGTTTAAGACTTTCTGATTCAAGGCTCTAAGGTTATATGGTGTTATCATCCAATCTTCTATAGCTTTCCACAACAGGGCTTCCTCCAAGGGTGTCCTATTAAATAGGGGATTTATGATGATTTGTTCTTCCCCATGTTGATGATATGAGGAGGCACTTTGCACAAAGTGTGGCTCCTCACTCCAATGTATTGCTGGAGGTGGGTCAAGCGAGTCTAGTTCAAATTTAGAATTCTCGGCTGACTCAGGTTTTGATGGATTGGTTTTTATAAACCAACCGTCAGGTTCTCTTCTTCTTGAAGAACTCATACAAGGTCAGAAGGAAGGTTTCCAGGTATTGTAAATAATCTAGTTGAGACGCTTCCCCGACAATAGTGCCAAAGTTTTGCTGGCCAACAAGGTGAATTTCTTTCCTACTTTTGTCACATGCCCATGCATTTAATTTATCAACCAGGGAGCTTCGTAAACTTGCGAAGGGTCTAAATAAAATTGCTTATAATACCACTTGAGATGAGTCCGCTAGTTCTACTATTGGGGGGTGTTTCAAACGGTTGTCAATCATTCAAGCACTCTTCAATAATTTATGTAAAAATAATTAAATCTACATAAAGGGAATAATCACACATTCTTGGAAATGAACCTACTGCAAATACTAGAAATATCGATGCGATAAACAATCTTATAAAATAGTAAACTAATCTAGAAAAAAATATAAAAAGTAGGGGAAGAAATACTGGCTTGGATTGGGCCCAGGCTCCAGTAGCTTCCTCCCAACTGAACACGCACTTAGAACTTCTTAGAACTGTATTACAAAAATTAAAGTACTACAATCAAAATATTCTATCTCCTCTCTCTATATTCCTATGTCTATATCTCCCTATATCTATATATTTAGAGAGGTCTGCATGTGTTTATATAGCACACCCACAGAACTTCTATTACAAAGAATTTGTAACAGTTAATTCATCATAGACTAAACTAAGATAGTCTGGTAAATGTAATCGATGTCTACTAAAACTGGCATTCGGTTCTAACAGTGGTGTGTTCGGTGATTGGTTTGTGTTTCACCTGACATTGGTAGGACATTCTCATATGTCAGTGCGATCCCTAATTTAGCTCTACTTGACATAGATTTGGAACTGCACCAGTCACTTTTGTCCACATCATGCTTGTCTGGTCAACGGGTGAAGAATAGGGGCACCTTACCTATGAGGAAGGTGCCTAAGTATATTAGGTGCCTTCTCTATGCGAAAGGTGCCTCACTGTTGTGGGTGCATTTTTGGAAGAGGAAGGCGCTTATCTTCTGTTGGTGCCTTCCTGTAAGAAGAAGGCGCTTTTCCTTCTAGTGGTGCCTTCTTGTCGGTGCCTTCATTATGGGAGGAAGGCGCTTGCCTTCTAGTGGCACCTTCCTTATGAGCAGAAGGCACTTGCCTTCTAATGGTGCCTTCCTTATGAGAGGAAGGCACTTATTTTCATTTAGCACCTTCCTGGAAGAGGAAGGTGCTGGCCTTCTATTGGTGGCTTCCTGGGAGAGGAAGGCACTTGTCTTTCCTTGGTGCCTTCCTGGATGAGGAAGGCACCTACTTACACTTGGCACCTTCTTGGAAGAGGAAGGCGCTTGCCTTCTATTGGTGCCTTCCTGGGAGAGGAAGGTGCTTGTCTTTCCTTGGTGCCTTCCTGGAAGAGGAAGGCGCATACTTACACTTGGCACCTTCCTGGAAGGTGAAGGCACCTACTTATGTTTGGCTTCTTCCTTGAAGAGGAAGGCACCTATCTTTTCTACATTGACCCTGAAAGAAACAAAGTGCCAAGTCCATAAAAAGTCCTTGACTGATCCAAATCTAACTAAATAAATTGCAATTTCACAAAAACACATTGAAAATACTTGAATTAGATAACACGCAAAATTTCATCAAATATTTATATAATAATTCATAAAAGTATGCAATCCTTATTATACAACCGCATAATGATCAAGAAAATGTATATAAAATATGAGCATTTCTGATGCTCATCAACATTTGTTGTTTGGGACCTAATTTTTGATTTGTCTGAAAACATCTCCCTTTGAAGTTCAATTATTCCTTCTTTCATCCCTGGTGAATGGGAGATTTTTCCTTGGGATATTAGGTTTGGTATTAGGATACTACACTTTTAGATAAGGGTATTGAGATCTCATGTGTCCATGTGTTTGATATTCCACATAGAAGGTTGGTTTATTATCATATTCCAGCACTTGCTTCTGATAATAGGTCACATCTTCCAATTCAATGAAAGTGGGAAGTTATGAATCCAAGTTTGCATTAACACATATTCTAGCAGTTGTCATCCTTGACCTGGCCAATGTGGCATGATCAATGGCCACCAATTCACCAATAATATTTGCAATACCTTTGAGGATATCCTCATGTCAAAAATGCCAAGGAAGATTTGGTAGATGAACCCAGATAGGGGTATGGTTTATGCTTTGGGTTTTTGGGTCAAAATATTTCACCCATCTACGCAGGAATAAACTATGCCTTACCAAGGACCATGATACCCCTATAAGAATATGGCTAGCATCATCATGATTGCTAAGATGGATGCCAAAAAATCCTTTGGATAGACCAAAAATTTCCATGCTGCCCATAGTATTCCATTTGGAATGTGCCCATATCCTAATGGTTTCGAGGTCAAGTCTTCCTCTAATAAGCTTTCCAAATAGGAAAAAAGTTTCCATCAAGAGATAATTTGGAATTATGCCTTCAGGGATTTTGATTTTCATCCCAATGGGCTCAAAAGAAGAGCATTTTTTGGGACTATTCCTCCCTCCACTAAGGACTTTAGTGAAGGAAGCTTTTTCATGTGGGCCCTTCTATAAGGGGGATCTAGAGTTATCTTCTTTGTTGGGAGGTTCATCTACCCAAAATTATGCAACCTTTTCAAAGGCTTTATCATGAGCAATATTACCATCCTTAGAATCCTCATAAGGTACCTCAGTATTGTCGACTTTGTGATCATCCTCCTGACCTCTAAAAATTTGAATCTTCTCCTTCCTGCCTCTAGAATTTTGAATTCCTACACTCCCACTTGAACAATGCTTACAACCGACTGTCATTCGTCCTTTCAAACATGACCTTTTCAAATAATTACATTAAATTATAGCATACAATATTGTATAATTATTTAAACAAATTTAATTCATTTCTTATGTTTTAAGTGATTAAAGCATACATGTTCTTTTGTATTAGACCATACTCATGAAATTAATGCATTACATTCACCATATCATATAAACATAGATTAAATACATAAACAATTGAAACAAATTTAAACATGCATTTAACATTCACCATTGCATCCATAGAAGCATACATAGTAGTACATCTACACATCTAGATCACAATATCTAGTAATACATCAATATTATACATATTGCATGTCATATTTACATCACATACATAACATAATCACATAATCATCTAGGCATTACATCTATTAATGCATCAATAAATATAAACCAAAAATTATAACACATAATGAGTCATAAAATATGTCATATATATGTGTGTGTGTGTGTGTGAATTTTAGAGTACATAGAGGTATAAAAGAATGCCCATAGGCTATAAATTTGTAGTTCCTCAAACCTTACACTCAAAAATGATAAAGAAATCATGTCAATCAAATGATTCCTGCATCCCATGAAGCACTTCCGCCCTCAGACCTATATCTGCATGACTACCTAGAGCTAGTACCTACTAATCTCTCAAATCAAGCACTTAATATGTGACTGTGCTGCACTAATGACTACCTAAACTCACTCCACCTACTCCACTGGGAGCTCCCTATTGTAGATCACTCAGGTAGAGTGTCGCTATATATCCCAATATGAGTCTCTAGAGTGATGATATATGTTGCATACGTGCCATGTTGAGCTATGCTCTTGTTTAGGGGTCATCACAATCTCATGATCTCTATATCCCCACCTAATGTTGTTGGCTCCTAAGTGGCTAGAATAGGAGATGTAGCCTAACCCATAATAGAAAATTCTAGTTGTACCCATAGAGCATCTACCTTTGTAGTCTTAGCTACCAATTTTATATGTAGAGTATCTCACTTTGCCATAACCTGATCAATCACTATCAACATGGTCAACACCTAAGACTAGAAGAGAGCCCTCTCTTCTGCATATCCCTACCATAGCTTCTATCCAAAATTTAGCTATCTTTGAGTGGTAGTGAGAGATGTTTCTCACTCCAACCTACCTCTAGGAAGTCTTTAGTTGCACCTATAGACTTTGTACTTGTGTCGTTAGCAGTGCTACCTCATAACTCAAGGAATCTACCTTACCCTCCTCATCCTAGGTCTCATCCATATATCTTACTGCTTGCTACTACTCACCCTCTATCCTATGATGCACTCATTGCTCATCCTCATCACCACCATCCTTCACTACCACCTCTCTAGGTCTGCCCAGCATACCACCACCCTACTAAAGCTGCGAGACCCACAAAGTCTCATACTCCATAGTGGTCCCTAGATCCTCTAAAACTATCTCATCAATAGGAGGGTCCACCTCCTCTACCAAACTTGTAATCTAAGGTGACACAAGCTATATCTCAACATTCCTATGATGATAGAGTACTAGCTCCTCTAGCACATCTTAGGCTATGCCAAACTGCATTGTGACTCAATAGTAATGGAAGTACTCTTTCTCCTTCTTGTGGTGCCCCATGAGACATCTTATGCATCTCACTCTGGATAAGTATCTCCCTACCTTAGGCCAATCAATATAGTCTATGTAGGGCCTCCATATGATCTGACTCTAATGTAACTCCTCTAGTGATGCAATATAGTATGTTAGCCCACCTACATGTGGTCAAATCTAGCTAGTATTTGTCTCCCATAGCCATCATGATACATAACTATAGTCATCCTCCTATAGTTAGCTAGGACCAATGGTAATCCACCAAGTCAAGCTATCTAGATGTGCTCCCAATCCTAGATCTGTAGCAACAAATTACATCTCACTATCGCTCATCCCCATTATGTAATCTCATACAACTCATCATACAACCATGCTAGCAATGTGCTCCCCCATGCCATGATAACTAGGTGCTACGAGTTGCAATACACTGGGTCTTATATAATATCTAGAAGGTTCCAAGGGAACCTCACTCCTGATGAGTCTAGTAGTAGCACATTCGATATGATGTGCATCAACACTACCTAGCACTAAGAGAATATGTGTTGATCATACCAATACTATACTATAACCTCGCCATGATCTATATTCCCCAATACCTTAGCAACTCTACCATGGAAAACCCACTCCACAACTATCTTCTTATCCCGTGTGGAAGAAGAAGTGATAGGCAAGCCATATATGGAGATCCTAAAAATGCAATAGACATCCTCCAGTGTCACCATCATATCTCTAATGGGGATATAGAAATTTTTGGTTCTATTATCCCATCGATGAGCTAGGACCATGAGGTAAGACTGGTCTGACATCCTAGTCGATAATCATACAACCTTTTTTAGGCCAATCACCTCAAACCAATACCAGTCAGAGTCATCTAATAATGACCAAAAATTCAATAATAGGTTGGGCTCCCTAGCCTGAGCTATCCCTAGCCTGAGATATCAAATTCTAACATCCAATAATACATAATTTAAAACACACAATCAATCAATCATCAAAATCATCAAAAAAAAAAATAAATAAATAAAAAATTCACTCAAAACATCTAAAAAAATAAAATTTAATCAAAATTTGCAAAGAATAAACCTAATATTGGTAGCCACTCATGGCACCGATGGCCACCGGGGCCGTTGCCAATGCCATCGATGGCCATCACCAACATTCATTTTTTTTATCATTGGGATTCAAAACGCATCACCAAACCCTATAATGACCTTTTTTTGGCTAGTTGGGTACCGCACCTACCTAGGGAGCCCCACAACGACACTCATTAGAGATCATATCCCACCCAAAAATTAATATTACCCCCTTACGATATCCTAAGATAAATCCTAAACTAAGGGGTGAGGTTCATTGCTTGCAATTTAGTGAGGTTCATTTAACTCATTAATTAATGAAGTTCATTTTATTGTGCATAATTCACAAGTGAGAGATTGAGAGTCTACCTTAGGAGCTTTGGTTTTGCCACTCATAGAAGTCTTCGATTGATCTGCCATTGTGGTATAATATGATTATAATAGCATGTCATGTCAATCTATCTCTCTCCTCCCTCAAAGCTCATTATTTTCAACTGCCAACTGGTAAAAATGACAATTAAAAATGCCAAAAATCCCTTTTATATTTTTCAAAATTGGCAACCACTCTCTTTGAGTATGGTCACATTGCACTATGGCCGTTGGACCTCATGATGGCCCTGATATTCACAAATGGTCATTGCTATACCTTAGGATAGTCGCCAAACAACAATAAATGCACTAATTTTCTCAATGCCATGAGCTTCATATTGGACATTAAATCACATCTACCAGTCCATAATCATCAAAATTTGCAAAACTAACAAAAAAATTAAATTTTACCTCGTACCTAGTTATTTATCCTATACACTTTTGGTTGCAGCAACTTGCAATCCATGCAATCCGATAAGATGAGTAAATTACCATAAGGCCATTTGAACCAAATTATTCATTGATAAAATTGAAATATCTTCACTTCAATTACCAAGAAGGTCATTGTGGTTGGACTGCTCCTTGAGAATGAGGTATTCATTTCATTCTTCTATGAAATTTCATCAAATCATCAAACATAGTGATTCATCATATGCTTTGAACTAAATTTCTACCATCTTGATTCCTTAAGAAGGCCATTATGGTTGGACTGCTCCATGGGATAGAGATGTACAATTACTATTAATGGTTGAAATCACATTTGTAACAAGACTTTTCCGTAACAAATAGTTATCATCTTGCACTGTCCAAATTAGTCATCTTGGTCAAGCGACTCATCACTTTCATCGCATGCCATTTTCATCATCGACTTGTTGCTTGAGGGGGTAGTCATAATTAAATAATTCATATTCAAAATAAATAATTAAACACTTAATCATGCAAATTATGTTTGTTCATGAATCATTGTTAACAAATATCATATGCTTTTCTATTTGAAGGGGCAAAAAGTAAAAATATTGAACTAAACCTTTGCTGGTCTGAACCATACGGTCCTCATAGCGAGACACTGCTACACATATGCTTTCAAAATTCATTAAATTTTTAATCAATTTAAGCCACCATTCTATTGGAGGTAATGATTCAGAGATGCATGCTATTTCCATGATTGGGGCATCTAAAGTTGACCATATCAATGAACATAAATCAACCTATAGTGTGGCGTTAGGTTGTCTATTTTTGCTTAGTGTTGTATTTTCCCACAATGTATCCCAAAAAGGGGTATTTTTAGACACCTAAAACATGTCATGTTGAGGAGGCTACTCATGTGGACACCTTTTTAGGCCATATGACTCACCTTGGACATTTCCAAGATCCAAAAATGGTTCTAACCACTCAAATAGAGGCAAACAGTCCTTTGCAGCCTATGTTGGTGTACCCTATAGTGGTGGCCTCATGGATTCTAGCGATAATGATAGTCGTAGAGCCGAACATTCTAATTGAAGATGACCTCATTTGTAATAAAATTGGGTTACCCAAGCTAAGTAAAATTGATTAAAATACAACCAATTTGTAATGATTTTGGTTTGAGAAGCTTCTAGAAACATCATCTAACCTCCTTGAGCCTAACTGAATCTTGATTCTTGGCTTCCTCAATAAGCTATTATCCCAATTTGGGAAGTCTATTTAAGGCAACCAAAAATGAGAGAGAATATAGAGAATTGATCATCCATAAACCATAATGAAGTGCTTCCCTTTTGACAATAGAGAGTGAAATCTCTCATAAGAATCATGGTGCAATCAAATTTACATCATGGATCTCACATCAATAATCATAGAGTGGAATCACCTTTCTTCATCAATTTGCCATTGATTTCGAACCAATTCCATGATCCAACTATGTTTCCAGACACAACGATCCTTAAACATCAATTTGAAATTCAAATTGATTATCGCTATTCATTGAGCTTAGAGAAAAGAGTGTTTGTTTTGTGGGCATTATTTTTGACAGTGGCCTACAGGCACCGCTACCGATGCCGAAGACAATCTACAAAGCCATCCGTTCTGATTGAGGACGACCTTGCGGTGACATTTAATTTACCTATATTTTCTAGTTTTATTAGTCTTAGATGTTTTTCATTTGATTTTTGATATAGATTAATAGTACTTTCATTCAATTTTTCATGCATTTGTTCCTTGTTTTTAGTAATTTATATTCATTTGCTTTTCATTTTGCACTTATCAAGAAATGGGTCTCATCTTGAGATGCTTTCATTGCTATTGATCCTTTTGTAGTTTATTTGTATGCAGGTTATAGGCCTAATAAAGAGATTGACATCATTGAGATCATCTTCTTGGGATCATAAAGTAGAGGTTGCTAAAGAAACCCTCTATAATTAGTATTGAAAGAGCAAGAACAATGTAGATTGCATCTTTTTTCCTTTGTGGGGTTACATATTGTAATTGTGTATGAAATTGGTGAATCCCTAAGAGGTATCTATTGTAACTATGTTCCATATTATTAATAAGAAGATCATCCCATTTTATTTATCTTGTTATCTTGATGGTTACTTAATCTCATTTATCAAAATTTTTTATATTGTTACATAGCTAGATGCATGGTTTTTGTTGATTTACAAGAGGTAACAATAGTTGGGGATGATCAGACCCCTAATGATAATATTTTCCATGGTTAGGATTTTGTTTTCCACAACGAGACAATAAAAGAAAGCAATTTTAGGAATCAAGAGCTTGGTCCAAATAACACTGGTCGAGAGTTGGTAAACATGGGCCTCATATTGAAGGAAATGGGGGGCCTCATGATTAAGGAAATAGTCTAATTTGATCATGAACTAACCAATTTCAAATGTCTTTCAGATCGAGGAATATAGGGAGATATCACTAGGAATAACATAGGTTTTGAGGAGAGTAGACAATTATTTCACAACTTGATCTTCCATAATATTTTTAAGAGGGATAATATTCCAAGAACAACCATGGGGGGTGTAGTGGGTTAAAATTGACCCACATTAATCAATCCTAAGTTAAAAAAATTACAAAAATCAAATTAAACTATCCCCTAACTTGTTTCCTTGATTCTTGTACCCATTGCAAGTTTATTTTTTACTATTGTACGATATCATACAATTTTGTACGAGATCAGACAATTTTGTAGGAGATCGGATCGCTTGATCTCGTCAAAAACTAAAAATTATCTTGGTTAACAAGGTGACAAAAATAGTTGCAAATTCTTTGTCCTTACCTGGCCAAGTGCATGACAATTATGGGATCAAATCGAACAATTTTATCCAAAATAGGGGAAGTTGTAACCTTCTTCATTTTTAGCCCAACCGCTCAACCTATTCTAATTTATTTAATCCAAGATCCTCACCCTAGATTGCCCCTAGAAAATTCATATACTTTTTCTCTGTCATTTCATATTTTTGCTATATTTTTGTAGGTTGGATTTGTGCATTGGCTAGATACATACAGGATCGTACAGTCTGATCTCTGGATAAGACCGATCGATCTTAGAGAAAACTACCCGATCTTGTCTGCATCAAAATTTTTTGCTATTCAGCTACTTAGGTCATCTAAACCTCACTGTTTGCATTTTCTCTCACTGTTTCTCATTCCTTAGATCATATTCATTACTCGTTAGACTATTTTAAATCCATTTTGATTTATGCATTAGATTTTCATTCATTTAATATCACTTTTCATGAATGTTTATGCATATAACTTAGATCTATATCCATTTATGCAGTTATTTCAAATTATAACTCATTACTTAATCTAAACCATATTATCAAATGCATGTTATGCTATGAATTTCCTATTTTTTGCGTTTAATTTTTGAATTGTAGGTTTTAATTCTGATTAGATCGATCAATCAAAGGATTTTACCACTTGATATCACCCTAAACTGATTGATCTTATCTACATAAAGCAAAAGGTTGCAAAAATCAGCCATCCAAATTCGAGTTATAATTTCAAATCACTTTATAAGCATTGTATTGTTCATTATTTCCTATTTTCTATTGTTTGTTATCTTCATGTGAATCAAAATTGTATGTAGAATAGTGTAGTTTCATATTAGCCAAACTAGATGCATGGGAGACTATCTAAAAAGAATACATCAAATAAACTCCAAAACCTATGTGTGGAAACTACCATAAAATATTTCTTGGTGAACCCACCCAATTCATCAAAAATCACCAAAGAGGGCATGACTTCAAGTGCCTCTCCTCTGAGGTGTAGAACTACTATTCTCCCTTTCCCTTTTTAGGCACGAATCCAGTAGCCTGGAGGAAAGGATTGTGAGAATTTTAGAGCTACATTCTTTGGTGAACCCAATGTGAATAACATAGGCATATTTTTTATTTATAAAACACAAAAAGCACAAAAATACATAAAAACAAAACAAAAACAAAAAAGTATCATTCATAAAAAAATGCATATTTTTGGTTCATTTCATAGATGTTAAATTTCAACATAGGAAGAGTCGCAAGCATAAATGTTAGAACATTATTATCCACATAGGAAATCTCTCTAATAGTTGAAAATTCTAGTATTCCATCTCAAGAACAGTGGGCTAAACTCTGGGAAATATTAGACATTATAAAAGACAAAGAACCAAGACTTAGCCAAATTAAAAGGTTTGACATAGCTAGAAACTTGGAGCTCGATAATGCTTCTTGCTACTTTGATATTGAAAGGGCATGTGAGAGGTGGTTAACGGATAAAAGAGCAAGTATTTCTTCAACTGTTTATACCTTTGATGATTACATTGAAAATGCCATAATAGTACACAGGTTTCTAGCGCATATAGAAGATCAATAAATAGTCTTGGAAAATAAGATAAGATTACACAACACTCTTAGGGTAGTCCATTATCAAGAGTATTGTCATGAACTACGCTTTTGTATGCCAGAATATGAAACTGATAGTATCACAATAGCCCATTTTATCAAAATTTTAAAAGCCAACTTTCAATTTGAGGAAGAATATTATATGTCACCTGAAGAGCTTGAACCTATCAATGATATCTATAGACTCTTTTAGGAAGATTAAGTATAATATCTAGAACATTATAATTGTATTTTCTAGCTTTGTTTTCAAAAATACAAATAACCAAAAACAAAATATATTATATATTTACATATTTATATAGGTATATATATAACATATATATCCCAAGAATTTAAGCATATATATATATATATATACATATATATATACATATATATATATATATATATACATACATATATATATATATATACATACATATATCTGTAAGATAAAAACATACTAAAATAATATGCCTAGAATTTTGAGAAGTGGTAAGCAATTAGAATCTAATTATATGTATGAAAAAGATCAAGAAAACCTTGATGATAGAGTTCAAATAGAATATGATAGAATTTCAGAACAAGGTGAAGAAGATAATAGATAAGATGAAATAAATGATCCAACTAAGCCTTATATGAATGATGAACGTAATGTCAATTTTAAATCTGTCCAACACTTTGCTAGGTTTCTAAAAGAAAACATAGATGTCATTAATCATGTGATACAAATAGAAGGTCATATTCCTACAAGAGATTATTAAACGGAGGCTGCTTTAGAAGATACTTTTATACTACATGCAAATCCATTAACTTACATAAATATAACAGATCAATATCAAGCTAGTACATCCAAAAATATAAATAACAATTTAAATCAAAACATATCAAAACTACCACCAACAATAAATTAAAATTCTAAAAAAAACAACATTCTTATGCTTTAAAAGCTCCTAATAAACAAATAGCTACATCACAAAGATCTAAAAAAACTCAAAATACCAATCATCATCAATATAAAGTTCAACAAAATACAATTCCATATAAGCTTCACAACACTGTTCCCATAAACACTTTGCACAATAGTACTTCAATTGGAAATCCTTATGTGACAACACAACCTTATTATCAAAGAAATAACAACATGGTATAATAAAATCAATTTGGTGGACAACCACAGGGGCTTGAAGCCATGGTTAAACAATTGGCTTCATGTCTATATCAAATGGATCCCTATCGTACCTCATATAGTTATAGGGAGATGTGTAGCCAACCCTTGGATCCTATTGTGGTTTCCCAACTATACCCAAAACATTTCCTTATGTCTGTCCTCTCGATATATAAAGGAACATAATATCCTATTGATAATCTTCACATGTTTAGGATAGCATGTCATGATATTTCTTATGATGACTTATTGCTACTAAAAATATTCCCTAAAAGTCTTGGAGGCATGGCCTTAGCATGGTATTATCAACTACCAATAAATTATTTAAGAAATTTTGAAGAGATAGTGGAAATGTTTGTCCACCAATTTAGTGCATACATAGAAATACATGTCACTATTAAGGATTTATACAACTTGAAACAAGGGAAAGGTGAAATATTTGCTGAATTCCTAGCCAAATGAAGGCAGCTTCTAGAAAATTTACATTTTGCATTACCTCACCGAGAGATGTTAGAAATATTCATTGGAAATTTACAAGAATAATTATCTTATGATCTTTCTATATCTACAATGACCTCTTTTGATCAAGCTATAGATTTAGCAATATGGGTAGAATATTACCTTATTAAAAGAGGCCAATTTAAGAAAAATGATGAAGATAAAACTTCCAAAAATCAATATAAAAATAAACAAGTAGTAGGTGATGGAGTTACTGATAGTAGAAATACCTCAAACATCAATACTACAAAAGCTGTAAATAAGTTTTTGTTAAAAATTCCTTATAAACCTCCAAGAGAATTCATAAATTTAAATCAACCCTTAACCATGATATTGCCTCAATTAGTAGAACAAGGTTTAATACGGTTGCTAGAGATATGACAACTAGATACTTCTGCAGCTGGATATAGGACTGATCTACATTGCAATTTTCATCAAGTGGATGGACATTCAACTAACTCTTGTAAGCAGTTGAAACATATGATACAAGATTTGATTGATAAAGGTAAAATGGAAGTACAACAATTTCCCATAAACAATAATACTCAAAATAATACCCAAAAACAACCTACTGAAAATACAAATCAAAACCTAGATATTTTTCAACATCCTTTACCCAAACATGGTAAAGAGGTTGTAAATCAATTAGAACATCATAATGTTCCTCCTCCAACTCGATATGTAGGAACTCTTAGTAAAGGTGCAGCGACAATATTGTCATTGTTGTCAACACAGTCAGATAGATCGGTTGATACAGTGGATAGGAGTTCAGAGGTTACTCAGAGTATGTACAGTGATGTTAAATGCTTATGAGGATGTTTTTGATGTTTGGGTGAAGTTGCTACAGGTTGTCCAAGAAGACCGAAGTGGCCCATATGCAAAAAAGAAGCAAAAAAGCAAAGGGAAAAAAGTGTCGCGATATCGCGACATGTTGCATTTTCACGGCCAGAAGAGAAGAGAAAATGCAAGGAGAAAAAGTGTCGTGATATCGTGACATGTATTTTTGCAGCCATAAGAGAAGAGAAAATGCAAGGAGAAAAAGTGTCGCGATATCGCGACATGTTGCATTTTCGCAGCCAGAAGAGAAGAGAAAATGCAAGGAGAAAAAGTGTCGCGATATCGCGACATGTTGCATTTTCGTGGCCAAAAGAGAAGAGAAAATGCAAGGAGAAAAAGTGTCGCGATATCGCGACATGTTGCATTTTCATGGCCAGAAGAGAAGAGAAAATGCAAGGAGAAAAAGTGTCGCGATCTTGCGACATGTTGCATTTTCATGGCCAGAAGAGAAGAGAAAAAAGAAAGGAGAAAAAGTGTCGTGATTTCACGACATATTGCAAGAGAGATAGTAAAAAAGAAAAAGTGTCGCGATTTTGCGACATGTTGGAAGAGAAAAAGGCAAGTAGAAAAAGTGTCGTGATTTCGTGACATGTTGCAAGAGATATTGTACGGAAGAAAAAGTGTCGCAATTTCATGACATATGTAAAAGAGAGAGTCAAGAGAAAAAGTGTCACGATATCATGACATGTCGCATTTTCACGACCGAAGGCAAGATAAAGAGCAAAGGAGAAAAAGTGTCACGATATCGTGACATGTCACATTTTTGCGACTAAAGGAGGAGAGAAAGTAAGAAGGCAAAAGTGTCATGATATTGTGACAAAAGTAAAGAGGAAGAGTATGGATGCGAAAGTGTCGTGATATCACGACATGTGTTTTCATGGGTACAAGCCAAGAAAACAAGCAAGGAGAAAAAGTGTCATGATATCGCGACATGTTGTATTTTCATGGGCACAAGCCAAGAAAATAAGCAAGGAGGAAAAAGTGTCACGATATCGCGACATGTCGCGTTTTCGCGGGTACAAGCAAGAGAAAGAGAGCAAGGAGGCAAAAGTGTCGCGATATCGTGACATGTCGCATTTTTGCGACGAAAATCCGAGAAGAGGAGAAAGAAGCAAAAGTGTCACGATATCACGACATGTCGCATTTTCATGACTCGAAAAGGGCAGGAAGGCAGAGAAACAAAAGTGTCGCGATATCGCGACATGTCGCATTTTCATGACTCAAAAAGGGCAGGAAGGCAGAGAAGCAAAAGTGTTGCGATATCACGACATGTCACATTTTTGCGACTAAAGAAGAACCTCAAAATAGAAACGAACAGTCATGGAAGAGAAAATGAATAGTCATGGAAAGAAGTGGATGCATGCCCATGTGCATAAAATGAACAGTTGTGGAAAGAAGTGGATGCATGCACATGAGAGAAAACAAATAGTCGTTAAAATAGAAAATGAACAGTCATGCAGGGAGAAAATGAATAGACATGCAAAGAGAAAAAGAATAGACATGCAAAGAGAAAACGAACAGTCATGCAAGGAGAAGATGAACAGTCATGACCGAGAAGACGAACAGTCATGGTAGGAGAATATGGTGTTAATTCTTTGCATGTAACGTGTTTGACGAAATGCCTACTCTATATATACAAAAGGAGTTACATAAAGAAGGAATTGACAAGTGGTGAAAGGAGTTACAACTGGAGTTACGAAGAGAAAGGATGGTTATAAAAGGAGTGTTGCTCGGAGAATTTAAGTGGTGGATTTTATCTTGTGAAGTGCGTGAGAGGAGCGCAAGAGGTGAGCGAGAAGGGTGTGTTGCATGAGAGATGTTGAGTAAGCAATAGACCAGTCAGGGTCTTGTAAAAGTGAAGGCATTTATATGTCAATCTTCTAGTTTCAGAATTGAAGTCCAAGTTGGTGCTTGGCATTAGGGGTTGGTGCTCCTTCCAGTTGGTGCTGGTAAATTAGGGGTTGGTGCTCCTTTCTGTTGGTGTTGGTAAATCAGGGGTTGGTGCTCCTTCCAGTTGGTGCTAGTAAATCAAGGGTTGGTGCTCCTTTCTATTGGTGCAGATAAATCAGGGGTTGGTGCTCCTTCCAGTGGGTGTTGGTAAATTGATTGTAAAGTTGTTGCTTTGCAAAGGCTGGATTTGGATGGGAGTCCAAACAGTCAATTTTTGAGGAGTAGCCAAAATTGGTGAACCTCGGTACATCTTGTGTTGTGTGATGCTCTCTTGTTATATTTGCTTTATTTGGTTTTAAGTTTTCATTGTTTTGGCTTTAAGAGTTGAAGATTTAAGTTTTAAAGAGCTACACTGATTCACCCCCCTCTCAGTGTCATTGTGAGACTAACAATTGGTATCAGAGCCAGTTTCCCTTGTTAGGCTAAATCAGCTAGGGTTGATCTTGGATTAGTATGCAATGGGTAAGAAGAATAGATCCTCCTCCAATAAGGCATCTCAGTCGGTTTCAGTTCCTGTGGAAGAGAAAATTGAACTAGAAAAGGTTGAAGGAGTGAATTCTGAAGTATATGATGAAAACCTTGAGGTTGAAGTAGATCTAGAAGGTGAGTTGATCGCTGCACTTGAAGAGTTGGGTATAGAAAGGAAAAAGAACAAAATACTATCCAAGAAGTTGGAAGAATATGGGGATAATATTGAAGATCTCTTCTTACAAATTCAGAAAGCCAAGAAAATAGAAGAAGCCTTGAAGTCACACCTGGATGATAAAGGCGATGTATGTAGCAAACGTGAAGAGGAATCTAACAAAGTTATTAGTGATCTAAAGTTGCAAGTAGAAGAGTCCAAAAGGATTGAAGAAACTCTCAGGTCACAGATCAATGAGAAAGAGATTGTTTGTTGCAAACAAGAAGAGGAGATTGTTTTATTGAGGAAACAACTAGAAGAGGCCAATACAAATCTCAAATTTGAGAAGAGCACAGAGTTGCTAGATAAAATGATAAGGCAACAAAGAAGCCCAATGGTTAAGCTTGGTCTTGGATGTGAAGCTGAACAACCTTCATCTTCTAAATCTATAGAGAAGAAGAAGTCCACTACTGAAGGATCAAAGCAAGAAAAGCTTGAAGCTGAATCTTCAAAAGGAAGAAAATCTCAAAGGAGATCTACAACAAAGCAACCACAACAAAAGAGGTTCTATCACTCTCACTTTATTCATAATAATGCTTTTAATGGCTATTGTTTTAGATGCAACCATTATGGTCACAAGGCAATTTATTGTGGATTGAATAATAGATCAAAGAGTTATGCTGGTAGAAATACATCTGTTATTCCGGTTGAACACCATGTGCAATGTTTTAAATGTAATGGTCATGGGCACATAGCAAGGTTTTGTCCAAGAACTTTTGTATCTAATCTAAGGCAAGACAATAGATTTCATCAGACACAAAGAATGCAACACAGACAGGGAAGAAATCATGTGCATCAAAGAAAGGAAAATAATCATCCATCAAGGATGCACAAGAGACAACCACCCAGTAGAAATGGTTTTTCACCTTTGATGGATTATGCAGTAGAATGTTATAACTATCATAATTTTGGGCACACTACAAGAAATTGTCGAAGTACATTTGCATCAAATCAATTTCAGGGAAGAAAATTTCAACCAAATGGAATGAGACAAAATAGAAGATTTCCCGAAAAACATGCACAAGCTACTGAAAAAGAAAAGTCAAAACAAGAGCCCAAAACTATAATCAAACCAGAGTGGAGAAAGAAAGAAGAAAGGAAATCGTGTCTCCTTGGACTGAAGGAGACTACTCCTCTATTGCACTAAGCAACTCCAGGTAGCACATCCTCAGGGGGAGCAATCTTAAAGTTTTATTTTAATGCTCCTATGTTGTTTGGTTAGCTGAGGATGAAAGGCAAGTAGTCAGGGGGAGTTGTCGTATAGTTTTCAAAGTGTGTTTCAGTTCATGTAGTTGTTTGTGGAGGTAATAAGAGAGCATTAATTTTCTCTAAAGAAGTAGTCGTTATCAAAGAGATGCCAGAGTCAAAGCAAACAGTGGCACTAGCACCCAGTTGGTCAAGAGTGCCAAGTGGCACATGCAAGGCAGAGACGTTGAGAGAATAGCGCCCAGGTGGTGAAGCGCCAAGGAGGACAAGATGCCTATGCACCTAAGAAAGTCTTGCATTATTTGAGAAATGCGAGATATTTCTCGAGGAATCCCTTGATCGCAGCGAGGAGAAATGCTCCCTGGAATCACGTGAAGAACGTTCGCCTAAGACATTGAGTAGCCCTGACATATGCCCTAGCAAGAAGCAGAATACCGAGTGTTGATGACTACGCGTAGATTGAGGTTCCAACGCTAGATGTAATGGTCCACTATCAATACCTACGTAGGTGATGAAAACATTCATGGCAGCCGTTAGAAACCAGAGACATTGAGCTGCACAACGGATGCGAGGCAAAGTCATCAGTCACGGAGGAGGTGGTAGTCAAAAGGTTGAAGAAATTACGCATAGGCTGCCTGGAGAGTCGGTCACTTTTGATTTGGGAGTAACTTTTGTGTAGCTGAAAGTTGAGTGTTGATCATACTATACTAAATAAGTAAAAGCAAGGTACAACAAGAATTCTAATATGATGAGCAGAGATTAGAGTTCTTATCCAAGAAGACTTTATGATAGAAAGAGTACCAATGGAGGTGCATTCTATCTTGGAGACAGGTTGGTCGCATGGAACAGTAAGAAACAAGAGTCAGTTTCCTTATCCACAGCAGAGGCAGAATATATTGCAGCGACAACGTGTTGTACGTAGGAGAAAGTTGCGAAAGGTGAGGTTAAGTTGGATTTTGCTCCAACAACAGAGCAAGTAGCGAATATCTTCACAAAACCATTGCCCAAGGAAGTCTTTGAGTATCTTCGCAATAAATTGGGAGTGGTCACGCTTCCCAAGAATTGACTAGCTATCGTGATCACATTCTCAGGGGGAGCATTTGTGTATTTGTTTATCTTTTTTCTCATATTTGTGATTTTTGCTAAGTGTAATAATTTTTGTCTGAGAATGTTGTGCATGGACTCAGGGGGAGTTTACAACAGCCCTTTTGGTATTGTTGTCAAAGGGGGAGAAGAGTTACAAGAAATTGCTCAAGAGTTACAGAAATGCATGTGTTGCCAACAATTCCAAAGGGGGAGATTGTTGAGCAAGGTGCAGCAATAGTATTGTCATTGTTGTCAACACAGTCAGATAGATCGGTTGATGCAGTGGATAGGAGTTCAGAGGTTACTCAGAGTATGTACAGTGATGTTAAATGCTTATGAGGATGTTTTTGATGTTTGGGTGAAGTTGCTACAGGTTGTCCAAGAAGACCGAAGTGGCCCATATGCAAAAGAGAAGCGAAAAAGCAAAGGGAAAAAAGTGTCGCGATATCATGACATGTTGCATTTTCGTGGCCAAAAGAGAAGAGAAAATGCAAGGAGAAAAAGTGTCACGATATCGCGACATGTTGCATTTTCGTGGCCAAAAGAGAAGAGAAAATGCAAGGAGAAAAAGTGTCGCGATATCGCGACATGTTGCATTTTCGCGGCCGAAAGAGAAGAGAAAATGCAAGGAGAAAAAGTGTCACGATATCGCGACATGTTGCATTTTCGCGGCCAGAAGAGAAGAGAAAATGCAAGGAGAAAAAGTGTCGCGATATCGTGACATGTTGTATTTTCATGGCCAAAGAGAAGAGAAAGAGCAAGGAGAAAAAGTGTCGCGATATCGTGACATATTGGCAAAGCAAAGGGGGAAAAGAAGAGAGAGAGAAAAAGTGTCACGATATCGCGACATGTTATTTTCGCGACCAAGAAAGGAGAAAGAGCAAAGGAGAAAAAGTGTCGTGATATCGCGACATGTGCATTTTGTGGACTAGGGAGAAAGAAGAGAGGGGGGGAAAGTGTCACGATATCGCGACATGTTGATTTTGTGGGTCAAGGCAAGAGAAAGAGAAGGAGGAAAAGTGTCGCGATATCGCGACATGTCGATTTTCGGACAAGCCAAGAAAAGAAGAAAGGAGGAAAAGTGTCGCGATATCGTGACATGTTGTTTTTCGTGGCAAAAGAAAAGAGAGCAGAGGAAGCAAAAGTGTCGCGATATCGCGACATGTCGCATTTTCATGACTCAAAATGGCGAGAAGAGAAAAAACAAAAGTGTCATGATATCGCGACATGTTGCATTTTCGTGACTCAAAAAGCGAGGAAGAGAAACAAAAGTGTCATGATATCGTGACATGTCGCATTTTCATGACTCAAAAGGCGAGGAAGCAGAGAAGCAAAAGTGTCACGATATCACGACATGAATACTAGGATGGTGAAACTCAAAATAATGACGTGGACCCATAAGGAATAATGTGAAATCATTTAATAGTCATGGAAAGAAGTGGACGCATGCCCATGTGGATAAAATGAACAGTCGTGGAAGAAGAAAAGAAAATGAACAATCATTAAAATAGAAAACGAATAGTCATGCAGGGAGAAAATGAATAGACATGCAAGAGAAAAAGAATAGACATGCAAAGATAAAATGAACAATCATGCAAGGAGAAGACGAACAGTCATGACCGAGAAGACGAACAATCATGGTAGGAGAATATGGTGTTAATTCTTTGCATGTAACATGTTTGACGAAATGCCTACTCTATATATACAAAAGGAGTTACATAAAAAGGCGTATGAGAAATAAAAGGAGTTACAACTGGAGTTACAAAGAGAAAGGATGGTTATAAAAGGAGTGTTGCTTGGAGAATTTAAGCTGGTGAATTTATCTTGCGAAGTGCATGAGAGGAGAGCGAGAAGGGTGTGTTGCATGAGAGATGTTGAGTAAGCAATAGACCAGTCAGGGTCTTGTAAAAGTGAAGGCATTTATATGTCAATCTTCTAGTTTCAGAATTGAAGTCCAAGTTGGTGCTTGGCATCGTGGGGTTGGTGCTCCTTCCAGTTGGTGTCGGTAAATCGGGGTTGGTGCTCCTTCCGTTGGTGTAGATAAATCAGGGGTTGGTGCTCCTTCCATTGGTGCTGGTAAATCGGGGTTGGTGCTCCTTTCTATTGGTGCGGATAAATCATGGGGTTGGTGCTCCTTCCAGTGGGGTCTGGTAAATTGATTGTAAAGTTGTTGCTTTGCAAAGGCTGGATTTGGATGGGAGTCCAAACAGTCAATTTTTGAGGAGTAGCCAAAATTGGTGAACCTCGGTACATCTTGTGTTGTGTGATGCTCTCTTGTTATATTTGCTTTATTTGGTTTTAAGTTTTCATTGTTTTGGCTTTAAGAGTTGAAGATTTAAGTTTTAAAGAGCTACACTGATTCACCCCCATCTCTCGGTGTCATTGTGAGACTAACAATTGGTATCAGAGCTAGTTTCCCTTGTCAGGCTAAATCAGCTAGGGTTGATCTTGGATTAGTATGCAATGGGTAAGAAGAATAGATCTTCCTCCAATAAGGCATCTCAGTCAGTTTCAGTTCCTGTGGAAGAGAAAATTGAACTAGAAAAGGTTGAAGAAGTGAATTCTGAAGTATATGATGAAAACCTTGAGGTTGAAGTAGATCTAGAAGGTGAGTTGATCGCTGCACTTGAAGAGTTGGGTATAGAAAGGAAAAAGAACAAAATACTGTCCAAGAATTTGGAAGAATATGGGGATAATATTGAAGATCTCTTCTTACAAATTCATAAAGCCAAGAAAATAGAAGAAGCCTTGAAGTCACACCTGGATGATAAAGGCGATGTATGTAGCAAACGTGAAGAGGAATCTAACAAAGTTATTAGTGATCTAAAGCTACAAGTAGAAGAGTCCAAAAGGATTGAAGAAACTCTCAGGTCACAGATCAATGAGAAAGAGATTGTTTGCTGCAAACAAGAAGAGGAGATTGTTTTATTGAGGAAACAACTAGAAGAGGCCAATACAAATCTCAAATTTGAGAAGAGCACAGAGTTGCTAGATAAAATGATAAGGCAACAAAGAAGCCCAATGGTTAAGCTTGGTCTTGGATGTGAAGTTGAACAACCTTCATCTTCTAAATCTACAGAGAAGAAGAAGTCCACTACTGAAGGATCAAAGCAAGAAAAGCTTGAAGTTGAATCTTCAAAAGGAAGAAAATCTCAAAGGAGATCTACAACAAAGCAACCACAACAAAAGAGGTTCTATCACTCTCACTCTATTCATAATAATGCTTTTAATGGCTATTGTTTTAGATGCAACCATTATGGTCACAAGGCAATTTATTGTGGATTGAATAATAGATCAAAGAGTTATGCTGGTAGAAATACATTTGTTATTCCGATTGAACACCATGTGCAATGTTTTAAATGTAATGGTCATGGGCACATAGCAAGGTTTTGTCCAAGAAATTTTGTATCTAATCTAAGGCAAGACAGTAGATTTCATCAGACACAAAGAATGCAACACAGACAGGGAAGAAATCATGTGCATCAAAGAAAGGAAAATAATCATCCATCAAGGATGCACAAGAGACAACCACCCAAGTAGAAATGGTTTTTCACCTTTGATGGATTATGCGAGTAGAATGTTATAACTATCATAATTTTGGGCACACTACAAGAAATTGTCGAAGTACATTTGCATCAAATCAATTTCAGGGAAGAAAATTTCAACCAAATGGAATGAGACAAAATAGAAGATTTCCCGAAAAACATGCACAAGCTACTGAAAAAGAAAAGTCAAAACAAGAGCCCAAAACTGTAATCAAACCAGAGTGGAGAAAGAAAGAAGAAAGGAAATCGTGTCTCCTTGGACTGAAGGAGACTACTCCTCTATTGCACTAAGCAACTCTAGGTAGCACATCCTCAGGGGGAGCAATCTTAAAGTTTTATTTTAATGCTCCTATGTTGTTTGGTTAGCTGAGGATGAAAGGCAAGTAGTCAAGGGGAGTTGTCGTATAGTTGTCAAAGTGTGTTTCAGTTCATGTAGTTGTTTGTGGAGGTAATAAGAGAGCATTAATTTTCTCTAAAGAAGTAGCCATTATCAAAGAGATGCCAGAGTCAAAGCAAACAGTGGCACTAGCACCCAGTTGGTCAAGAGTGCCAAGTGGCACATGCAAGGCAGAGACGTTGAGAGAATAGCACCCAGGTGGTGAAGCGCCAAGGAGGACAAGATGCCTATGCACCTAAGAAAGTCTTGCATTATTTGAGAAATGTGAGATATTGCCCGAGGAATCCCTTGATCGCAACGAGGAGAAATGCTCCCTGGAATCACGTGAAGAACGTTCGCCTAAGACATTGAGTAGCCCTGACATATGCCCTAGCAAGAAGCAGAATACCGAGTGTTGATGACTGCACGTAGATTGAGGTTCCAATGCTAGATGTAACGGTCCACTGTCAATACCTACGCAGACGATGAAAACATTCATGGCAGCCATTAGAAACCAGAGACATTGAGCTGCACAATGGATGCGAGGCAAAGTCGTCAGTCACGGAGGAGGTGGCAGTCAAAAGGCTAAAGAAATTACGCGTAGGCTGCCTAGAGAGTCGGTCACTTTTGATTTGGGAGTAACTTTTGCGCAGCTGAGAGTTGAGTGTTGATCATACTATACTAAATAAGTAAAAGCAAGGTACAACAAGAATTCTAATATGATGAGCAGAGATTAGAGTTCTTATCCAAGAAGACTTTATGATAGAAAGAGTACCAATGGAGGTGCATTCTATCTTGGAGACAGGTTGGTCACGTGGAACAGTAAGAAACAAGAGTCAGTTTCCTTATCCATAGCAGAGGTAGAATATATTGCAGCGACAGCGTGTTGTATGTAGGAGAAAGTTGCGAAAGGTGAGGTTAAGTTGGATTTTGCTCCAACAACAGAGCAAGTAGCGAATATCTTCACAAAACCATTGCCCAAGGAAGTCTTTGAGTATCTTCGCAATAAATTGGGAGTGGTCATGCTTCCCAAGAATTGACTAGCTATCGTGATCACATTCTCAGGGGGAGCATTTGTGTATTTGTTTATATTTTTGCTCATGTTTGTGATTTTTGCTAAGTGTAATAATTTTTGTCTGAGAATGTTGTGCATGGACTCAGGGGGAGTTTACAGCAGCCCTTTTGGTATTGTTGTCAAAGGGGGAGAAGAGTTACAGGAAATTGCAAGTGTTTGCAAGTGTGTTGCCAACAATTCCAAAGGGGGAGATTGTTGAGCAAGGTGCAACGATAGTATTGTCATTGTTGTCAACACAGTCAGATAGATCGGTTGATGCAGTGGATAGGAGTTCAGAGGTTACTCAGAGTATGTACAGTGATGTTAAATGCTTATGAGGATGTTTTTTGATGTTTGGGTGAAGTTGCTACAGGTTGTCCAAGAAGACCGAAGTGGCCCATATGCAAAAGAGAAGCGAAAAAGCAAAGGGAAAAAAGTGTCGCGATATCACGACATGTTGCATTTTCATGGCCAAAAGAGAAGAGAAAATGCAAGGAGAAAAAGTGTCACGATATCGCGACATGTTGCATTTTCGCGGCCAAAGAGAAGAGAAAATGCAAGGAGAAAAAGTGTCGCGATATCGCGACATGTTGCATTTTCATGGCCAGAAGAGAAGAGAAAATGCAAGGAGAAAAAGTGTCGCGATATCGCGACATGTTGCATTTTCACGGCCAAAAGAGAAGAGAAAATGCAAGGAGAAAAAGTGTCATGATTTCGTGACATGTTGCATTTTCTGGGGCCAAAGCTAAGAGAAAGAGCAAGGAGAAAAAGTGTCACGATATCGCGACATGTTGCAAGAGAGATAGTAGGAAGGGAAAAAGTGTCGCGATTTTGCGACATGTTCGAAGAGAAAAAGGCAAGTAGAAAAAGTGTCACGATTTCGTGACATATTGCAAGAGAGATAGTACGAAAGAAAAAGTGTCGCGATTTCGCGACATGTTGGAAGAGAAAAAGGCAAGTAGAAAAAGTGTCACGATTTTGCGACATATTGCAAGAGAGATTGTATGGAAGAAAAAGTGTCATGATTTCGTGACATATTGCAAGAGAGAGAGTCTAAGAGAAAAAGTGTCACAATATCGCGACATGATCGCGACATGTTGGAAGAGGAAAAGGCAAGTAGAAAAAGTGTCGCGATTTCGCGACATATTGCAAGAGAGATTGTACGAAAGAAAAAGTGTCACGATTTCACGACATATTGCAAGAGAGAGAGTCTGAGAGAAAAAGTGTCGTGATATCACGACATGTCACGTTTTCATGACCCAAAGGCAAGAGAAAGAGCAAAGGAGAAAAAGTGTCACGATATCGCGACATGTCGCATTTTTGCGACTAAAGGAGGAGAGAGAAAGTAAGAAGGTAGAAGTGTCACGATATCGCGACAAAAGTAAAGAGGAAGAGTACGGAGGTGAAAGTGTCGCGATATCGTGACATGTGTTTTCATGGGTACAAGCCAAGAAAAGAAGCAAGGAGGTGAAAGTTTCGCGATATCGTGACATGTGTTTTCGCGGGTACAAGCCAAGAAAAGAAGCAAGGAGGCAAAAGTGTCACGATATCACGACATGTGTTTTCATGGGTACAAGCCAAGAAAAGAAGCAAGGAGGTGAAAGTGTCACGATATCGCGACATGTCGCATTTTCATGGGCAAAATTCTAGAAGAGGACAAAGAGGCAAAAGTGTCACGATATCGTGACATGTCACATTTTTGCGACTCGAAAAGGGCAGGAAGGCCGAGAAGAAAAAGTGTCGTGATATCATGACATGTCACATTTTCGTGACTCAAAAATGGCAGGAAGGTAGAGAAGCAAAAGTGTCATGATATCGTGACATGTTGCATTTTCGCGACTAAAGAAGAACCTCAAAATAGAAACGAACAGTCATGGAAGAGAAAATGAACAGTCATGGAAAGAAGCGGATGCATGCCCATGTGTAGAAAACGAACAAACCTGGAAAGAAGCAGATGCATGCACATGACCGAGAAAATGAACAGTCATTAAAATAGAAAACGAACAGTCATGCAGGGAGAAAAATGAACAGACATGCAAGGAGAAAAAGAACAGACATGCAAAGAGAAAATGAATAGTCATGCAAGGAGAAGATGAACAGTCATGACCGAGAAGACGAACAGTCATGGTAGGAGAATATGGTGTTAATTCTCTGCATGTAACGTGTTTGACAAAATGCCTACTCTATATATACAAAAGGAGTTACAACTAGAGTTACAAAGAGAAAGGATGGTTATAAAAGGAGTGTTGCTTGGAGAATTTAAGTTGTGGATTTTATCTTGCGAAGTGTGCGAGAGGAGCACGAGAGGCGAGCGAGAGGTGAGCGAGAAGGGTGTGTTGCATGAGAGATGTTGAGTAAGCAATAGACCAGTCAGGGTCTTGTAAAAGTGAAGGCATTTATATGTCAATCTTCTAGTTTTAGAATTGAAGTCCAAGTTGGTGCTTGGCATCAGGGGTTGGTGCTCCTTCCAGTTGGTGTTGGTAAATCAAGGGTTGGTGCTCCTTCTAGTTGGTGCTGGTAAATCAGGGGTTGGTGCTCCTTCCAGTTGGTGCTAGTAAATCAGGGGTTGGTGCTCCTTTTTGTTGGTGCAGATAAATCAGGGGTTGGTGCTCCTTCCAGTGGGTGCTGGTAAATTGATTGTAAAGTTGTTACTTTGCAAAGGCTGGATTTGGATGGGAGTCCAAACAGTCAATTTTTGAGGAGTAGCCAAAATTGGTGAACCTTGGTACATCTTGTGTTGTGTGATGCTCTCTTGTTATATTTGCTTTATTTGGTTTTAAGTTTTCATTGTTTTGGCTTTAAGAGTTGAAGATTTAAGTTTTAAAGAGCTACACTGATTCACCCCCCGCTCTTAGTGACAGTGTGAGACTAACAGTAAAGAGGTTTTAAATCAATTAGAACATCATAATGTTCCTCCTCCAACTCGATATGTAGGAACTCTTAGTAAATTTTTGCCACAACAATATTTATAAACCTCCTATGTACCTACTCTATCTATAGTCACAACTAGACCAATACAATATTTTCAATCTTCATTTTCAGAAGGTACACAAAGTGACACATAAAACACAAAAAGTGAAATAGACATCACCTCATATAATTCCAATAGTTCTAAATATAAGTTAGATTGAATTATTCCCATAATATATTTATTAGTCCCAGAAGAACCATTCCCTAGGAGAATGGCCACTCGACCCTCATCTTAAGAAATGCTTTCAAATGAACAAGCAAAAAATGATAGACCTCATTTTGGTTATTTGTAAAATAATAATGGTGTAGGTACTATTGGATCCATCACTAGACAACAAGCCCAAAATCAAAATTCTCAATCACAAACTCAAACTCAAAATGAGAAATCAACTCCATTTGTGTTAAAAGCACATACAAAAGGAAATAATATATCAAATACACAACAAAAATCTTCTTATGACATTAATGAACAATTGACAAATATCACAGCTAGAATTTATCTTTTGTATCTTCTAAAAACTTCATCTATCCATAGAGAAGAATTAATAAATACCTTAAGAAAAATGATGGTACCTCAAAATATCAAACCTAATGCTATGGTAAATGCTATAATTTATCAAGAAACAAATTATATATATTTTCAATATAAGGGCATTCCTCATCAAAGCATGTATAGAGATAGTCCTCTATACATCATAACATTAATTGGGAATGTAGGTGTTAAAAGAGTTTTATTTGATAATGGATCATCATTAAAAATATGCATATATGACATTTTCTAAATATTTCGATTTAGAAGTGAATATTTAAAAAGAACTAAAATGATTATCAAAGCATTTAATGATGAAACTCAAGAAACACGTGGAGTATTATCTATTCCTTTGCAAGTTGGTCTAGGAATTTTAGATACAACCATGTTTTTTGTACATTGTCTTACATTATACAACATACTTCTATGTTGACCCTGGATTAACACAATTAGAGTGGTACCATCTACATTATATCAATGTGTTAAGTTTGAGTTTAAAAACCAACTAGTTACTATCCATGATGATCCTAGACCATTTGACATGTGTGCTATGGCAGAACCAATAGGAGTCCCATTTTGTCCTGATATGTCTTCAACACACCCTAGTCCACCTTCATCATATAAATATACACCATATAAATCTATAACTAAAGAAGATAATCCTATTTCATATCCTCTTTCGGATGAAGTATTACCAAATTTATCTTCAATACTTACAACTTCAGAACATAATAATTTTACCACTCAAGATTCCCTAGTGTTATCTCAACTACCGCCATCTCCCTAAACGATGGGCTTGCCACAAAATTTGGAAAGTATTTATCATGTTGGGAGTTGTGCCTTTGTCTACACAGGATATGATTATGGTAAAATTAATATTGTGAGTATCACAATTGATCAAAATGGTTTTGCTAAATGTTAATTTTCTAATGGATATATAAAATCCAAACAAATGATGTGTAAAACGGGTTATAGATGTAAAGGTTTAGGACCTCTTGAAAATGGAATACATGAACCTTTATAAGTTGAGGAATGGCCTGTCCGATGTGTTATTGGTTACGTTCCTAAAAAATCCCAACCATTCCCATTTGAGGATGATGACCAACTTGTAACATATCAATAATATTTAGCACATCAAGAATTCTTCAAACCAAGTAGGAGGATATACTATTGTAATATATTATCAATAACATACCCAGACATGATTGCTAAACTAGATGAATATTTGGAGGGAGATATATTTCATGATATTTATCTTGATGAAGTTTTAAAGAATAAATTATTCTTTTATGGGTCCATACCATGTATAACCCATGTTGAAGCAACTACCCCACAAGAAGAATTGGCTAAGTTAACCGTAGAAGAATTACAAGAAATGGGTGTATCACCTGATCCTCCTAAATTTGAAAGAGAATTAAACATTTTGGTAGAAAATGTTTTACAAGTCAACATTGGAATAGAAAAAAACCCTCACATGGTCAAAATTGAAGTAGAATTAAGTGAAGAGAGACAAATGGAATACATTACATTTCTCATAGAATATGCCATTTTTTTTTCTTGGACATATGCAAATATGCCAGACCTAGATTCTTCTATGATCATGCACCATCTAGTAGTAAATCCTAATGCAAAACCTGTAAAGCAAAAACTTAGAAAAATGCATCCTAAAATAGAACTTCTAGTCAAAAATGAGTTAGAAAAACTTTTTAATGTAGTTTTTATTCAAGCTATTGACTATGTTGATTGGATATCAAATGTTGTTTCAATAACCAAAAAATAAGCCACTAAAATTAGGGTTTGTACTGATTTTAGGGATATTAATGTTGCTTGCCCTAAAGATGAATTTCCTCTCCCTAATATGGATCAAATCATATATTTTACAGTTGGGAGTGGGATGTTATCCATCATAGATGGTTTTTCAGGATACAACCAAATCCAAATAGCTCTTGAAGACCAACCCAAAACAACTTTCATCACACCTTGGGGAACATTCTGTTGGAAAGTAATACCGTTTGGTTTAAAGAATGCAGGAGCAACATATCAAAAAGCTATGATGTATATATTTCATGATATTATGTACGATGTTATACATGATTATGTAGATGATATTATAGCTATTTCAGCTAAGGAATAAGATCATATTAATGACTTAAGATAAGTGTTTGATAGACTAAGAGAATATATGATTCACTTAAATCCAAAAAAATGTGTATTTGGAGTTAAATATGGAAAATTATTAGGAGTTATTATTTCTATGCGTGGTATAGAAATAGATCCTCTTAAAATTAAGTCTATCCTTGATATACCACCACGTAAAAACATATTAAAATTAAGGAGTTTACAAGGTAAATTATAGTCTATCCATCGCTTCATTGACAAGTCGATAGATAAAACCCAATATTTTCTTAATTTACTTAAGAAAAAAATTCTATTTCAATGGGATTATGAATGTAAATAAGCCTTTGAAAACCTTAAATAGTACCATCTTAATCCTCCAGTGCTTGTTCCTCCTAGACCATATTATCCTTTACTTTGTACATTTCTGTTTTTGAACTTGCATTTGGAGAAATGTTAGCTCAAATTGATGATGATAATAAATAAGGAGCCACATATTATCTAAGCATAACATTAATAAAAAATGAGACGCGTTATACTTCATTATAAAATCATTGTTTGACAATTGTATTTTCTATGCAAAAATTATGTTATTATATGCTAAGTCAAGAATAAAATTGTTAATGCCAAGTTTGACCCATTAAGGTATTTTATGAGTAGACCTTACTTGTCAGGATGCACAACTAAGTGGGTTCTTGATTTGAGTGAATTTGAACTCATATTTATCGGCCAAAAATCTATTAAAATCCAAGTTATAGCTAATCAATTAGTTGTTGCACCTCTAGAATCTACTCATACTATAACCATAGAATTTACTGATTAGTGTCTTAACTTATAAGAGGATCTTTATGAATATTGGTCTTTGTATTTTTATGGATCTAGATGAATGAGTAGTGTAGGTGCAGGTATTATATTAATATCTCTACAAAAGAACCTTATTCCTTTGTATTTTAAACTTCAATTTGCTTGTACTAATAATACTACAAAATATGAGGCTATAATCCTTGGGTTACGAGCCGCTTTAGCCTTAAAAATTAAAGTTTTATTAATATTTGGATATTCTCAACTTGTGATAAACCAAATTAATAAAGTATATCAGACACGAGATGAAAAAAATTGTCCTTATAAAGAGTATTTTCTTAAGCTTATTTCATTATTTGAGAAAGAAACTTTAGAAGCCATCCCCACACTAGCAATCGTGTTGTCGATGCCATGGTTGTTGTTGCCTCTTTATTACCTTTGGAGTTGGATGATGAATATGCTACTATCATTATTTACAAAATCTAAGAACCAACTTCCTCTAAGTCATTTCTAGAGCCATTAGATGTGTTTTTGATTAATGAAATAACCCTAGAACCTTGGTACATATATATCTTTAATTTTCTCCAAAAAGGGACATTCCCAAAAGGATTAGATAGAAACCAATGTAGGCTATTACGTAAGCGAGTTTTTCATTTCGTAATTATTGGTAATATTCTATATAAAAGGTCTTTTGAGGGCATTCTATTAAAATATATTTATCTAGAAGAGTCTAAGAAAGCCTTAAGTGAATCCCCTGATGGATCATATGGAGGACACTTTAGTGGAAGTGTCATTGCTAAAAAATGCCTTTGAATGGGATATTTTTGGCCTTCCATGGAAAATGATTCTAATGATTATCCGAATCATTTTGACAAGTTTCAAAGACATGCAGACCTTTTTCATACTCCTTCTCAAGAAATCCAGGCTATATCTTCTCCTTGGCCCTTCTCTAAATGGGGTTTAGACATTATTGGTAAAATTAATCCTATTTCTTTTGATGGTCATAAATTTATCATAACAGAAATAGAGTATTTTACAAAGTGGGTAGAAGCTATGCCACTAGATTCTTGCACAAGAGTTCAAGTATCCAAATTATTTTTTAATCAAATCATATGTAGATTTGGAATTCCGTAAACTCTCATCTCTGATAATGGAACATGCTTTAAGAAAAAATATATTAAGAAGTTATGTCAAAAATATAAAATTCAACATCGGTGGCCTACTCCTTATTATCCACAAGGAAATGACCAGGTTGAAATATCTAATAAAACCTTGATAAAAAACATAAAAAAATTGGTTAATAAATCAGGTTGTGATTGGCATATGCAATTATACCTCACCTTGTGGGCTTACCGAACTAGTGTTCACACTCCTACATGTTCCTCACCTTTTGTCTTGGTCTATGGTGTTGAAGCAGTTTTTCCATTTGAGTTATAAGTTCCTTCTCTAGATCTCCTACTCCAATATGATGAAGTAGGGTATGAATATCGTGCTGGCATATTAAGTCAGTTAGAAATTCTATATGAGAAGCGTATTCATGCTCTAGAGAATATTTGCTCTTACCAAGACAAAATCAAAAGATCCTATGCCGAGAAATTTCATAATCGGTCTTTTGAAATTGGTGATTTAGTACTTAAAGAAAATAAAAAAATACTAATGCTAGAAAATAATTAAAAGGTAAATTTCAACCTAATTGGCTTGGACCATTTGTCATCATTGCTAAATTTGGATTAGGTGCATATCGATTGGCTACTTTGGATGGAAAATATCTCAAAGAGCCAATGAATATGAAGCATCTCAAAAGATATTATGCATAAAAAAAAAAGTCTCATATTCTGTATATAGTTGTAAATAAATTTTTCATCATTCAATTTGCAATTGTCACATTATTACAACAAACAAAAAAATATCAAAAAACATGAAAATTTCCAAAAAAAAGAAAATGTTTTAATTTGTTAAGTTCTCATTTTTGCATCAATGTGTGTTGTCTTCCAAAAGACAAGTTATATTTTATTCTATTTTAGATAAACTCAAAAGTTATCTTGAACCACTCACTTAATTCATATATTTACTAAATTTTGATTTTGTCACTTTGATTATAAATCTCTCTTGTATTGAAAAATACTATTACTTCACTAAATAAAGATTTTAGTTTTAGGAATTGATCTTGTTAGTTATTGATCCAATAACAAATTCTCACATCTTAAAAATGATTTATTGCAAATTCAAAAAAGATACTACATAGTGGTCTTAGTTTCTTAAGCAAAAAGTTTCCCTTGCTATCCTATTACGCACATGGTCTAGAATAATAAGAATTGTCAAAAGGACAAGCTCTCCTCCCTACCCAAATAAATCCCTTGCTCTACGTCTAATATGAGCAAGTATCTCAAAAAAGAAAAAAACAAAAAAAAATGAAGAAAATGAAAAAAAAAAAATGTTTCACTACAAAGAGCAATAAAATCCCCTTGTTGAAAAACAAAAAAAATGAACAAGAACCCCCACTCAAAAATAAAAATAAAAGAAGGGGGTAATGAGCTTGAATCCCTAGAATTTCTCAGTTATTTGAAAGCTATAAGGTGAGCCCCATAACTCGCGATTTGTGTCCAACCTACTTGACCTTAGGTAAGCCTTTTGCGTGGTGATATGTTTGTCACATTAGTAACCTTTTTTTGTATAGACCAGTGTCCTCTTGTGGATTAGCTAGCTTTTGGTAACTTGACTTACATAGTGGTTTGATACAATGACATTCACAAAATCATGGTTAATGAACATTTCACTTACACACACATTGGTTCATAAAATTTGCTTGTATAATTACCTTACTCAAAATTGGTAAATTAATTTCACAAGAACACACATTTAATCCTTGAGATGTTTTTGTAATGAACCCCAATTCATTACTCCTTAACAATAATTTTTTTTTTTTTTAACATAAGTAAATGCTCATTTACATATGGTAGGACCAACCCATATCCTAGAATAGTTGAATTCCATTTGGATCATAACTTTCAAGGAAAATAGTGTGAGAGCTATAGATACTTGATCAAAGTCTCTTTAAGTAGAAGTGATCAGCTTCTACGAAATCTTCATACCCCTCTTGGTATGAGTACACTGGCCAAGCGTACTGTTTTCATCCCCTTAAAAGGATAAATCACCTTTTGGCCCACCAAGACCAGGTGAATTCCTTGAGGATGGATAACCCCACCAAGTATAAACCATCATGGACATAATAACCACACCCATGGTCATTCCTAAATATTAGCTTTAGTCTAATCCATTTAGAAATGAGTTCTAAGACTACTATATCACTATCGTGATAAGAATCCATGGAACATCTATCTTTAATCCTCCTTGCATAGTATTACACCTTTAATTAGACAATCCTTCCAATGAACTCCTTTTAAATGGACAATACTAGTCCCATGTAATTTTATTCATTTGGTGTAGAGAGGAGGATCTGTCTTGGATGGTAAGTCAAGGTCATAGTGTCCTCTAGAGAGTTTCATTCCACAACATATTTTCAATTAAACCATCTTGAGAGCACTTAATCCATTACAACATATCCTTAGTTTTACAGCATTATATGAAATCTTATTTTTAGACGGATTGGTGTGCCTTACAAGAATAAGGATATAATGCATAAATCCAATTTTCCTTTAAGGATCGGTTTCTATAACATAAGCATAAATGGGGTTGCGTATCATTTATTACCCTTCAATGTTATAGTGAAAAATTAGATAAATGCTATTGAACCATTGACATATTTAAATATTATTCATCCATCACCTAGGATTGTTCTTCTAACATAAATTATTACAAAGAGAATGAAATAATTGCATTGCATTAAATTAACAACATAATGGAACTTGAACATACTTTCTAACATCTAACATATTTAACCCAATGAAAATTTAGCATATATCATAGTGCATGAAATAAACATTACATAATGAATCATTTTCAATTGAACATAAAACAACATCCAGGAAATATAATAAATCAAACCACAAAATTAGAGTAACACCAAGATTTATCCTGGGAAACCCTTTCGGGAAAAACCCAGCCTCCAAAATATAATATTCCTCATATTCATAAACTTGAATGGTGATATTACAATTATAGAAGACATCTATAGATTAGATACAGGCCAAGGGATACAGCTGCCATGTACTAAACTCTTGATGCAATTAAGGAATCACCCAATTCCTTTCTCTAAGACATAAATGTAATGCTAAGGTATTACATGAACCAGTAAGGAATTCTCTCATTCCTTAATAAATAAGATGCCATTAAGGACTAGAATGGTTTTATTTCTAGGCCATATTGGATTTATAATAACTTTTAAGTTTATGAAGATCATTGGATTTACATTTTGGAGATGAATCTTTAACAATGGAGGGAATTTTTATAAAATTTCCCTCAAGAACGAAGTCCTACTTCATTAGAATCAACTTCCACTTCATAAATTAAGGTCCCATACCCTTAATTTATGAGGCATATAACCTTTCGCTAAAACAATAATAGCAATTTCTTTTATTTTATTTTATTTTAAATTTAGCCTAAGAAACTTAATCATAACAAGATCATATTTTATTTTTCTTCAATCTATTCTAGAATGATTACAAGATTATTACCTTAATTTTAAGTAGAATCTTATGTGGCTATCTTATAGTATCCATTTCCTAAAGTGATCGCACCCATTTAAAAGATCCTAATTTGGCTATGTTAATAAGGTATCTTAACCCTTAACATTATAGTATTCCCCTTCCCAAGTGGTCAAGGCACCACCCATCAATGCTTGCCATCTGATCGATCCCCTCGAAAGGCTTGACCATTAAGAGTACCTTCTATATTCTACTCACAAAGTGAGGAATAACCAATATTTTCACTTAGCAACAAAATCTACCCTGCATGGAATAGAAAAATTGTGGGATAACATGTGTTATGGTGTTACAAACATAATATGAACCAGCATTGGTACAATGGTTAAACAAGTGATATCATTCCTAAGTCATTTATTAGCAAGTGGCTATGTTCAGTATTTTTCTCGTGTGACTTCAAACGGCTCTATGACGGTCCTGAGGGATTGGTTATAGGAACACCACTTAGGGTTGATATCCATAAGAACATTTTGGCTCCTATTATCTTCCAATATTGGTTCAAACATACCCCTTATGGATCTAAGATCATGGGTGACTCGGTCTCCCTATCCAGCATACAAGCGTCCCACAGGGTTTGATATTGTATTACTTTTTGAGAGTTTCTAGCAATAGGTATGGAGGGGTTTACTTCTGCTAAAAATATGTTATTGGTCTTCTCAAGGGATGTGAACATTCTAGCCTGCCAGTCATGTTGCCAGGTAAATATTCTATGGTATGCAAACAACTAATGATCTCATGAAGCACCTCACTCCAAGAGTCATTGTCATATCAAGGAATGCCCCCTTTAGTTTCTTAGGATGAGTTGAATAGGAATATTACCATAGCTTGGTTTCTAGACAAGACAAAGGAGTCACCAAAAATCCTATTACTCCTGATCAAAGTTGCAGTGGGTATGAGGGTTATAACCTTGATTATTTCAAGTTGAAGTGGGCATCTAAAACTTTTGTCTGTCAAGACAATCTAATGGCTTTAGGGTTTGGGGATATCATAGTATTTTTGAAGGACATGGCTTCTGGAAATATCTTTCTAAGCTTGAACCTTATTTGACCCCTTTTTTTTAAATCATTGTAGTTTTGATTTTAGTTTAGAGTGTACAGGTCTCTGAGAGTCCCCAGGAATGCGTACGCTAATTAATTCACATGGCAAAAGTAGTAAAGCATCATTTTTTAGTAGTGATAAACTTTCTATCAATCACCTACTATTGAATATCCCTTATACACTTTAATGTAAAGGTAAATGGGAGGAATCCCCTATCGAAACTTGCCCCCAAATGTTGGCCTACGTCGGTTGGTTGCCATTGAGGGTTTAGAATGACCTAGATCACATAGTATGATGTTTGTAGTTGATGGTGACTTGTAACTTGGGGTTGGTTACCATAGGCAAATTAGCTTCATCGATCAGCGGTTCACATTATCAAGTGGCCTACTCAGGCCCTCCAAAAGTAATCACTACTAGGTAATTGAAATGTATACTTAAATGTATAACAAATACAGTATGGTTCCTAATTGTAATAACAAATTTTATTTTATATTACCAAAGTAATTCCTAACTTGTTTTGTCCGCTAAGACTTCATTTATTCAAACTTAGTTACAAATCACCAATGATATAAATACTAGTTTTACCTAGATACATATAAAGGACATGATCTTATAAAAGTAAAACATCGTGGTCATTTTATCTTTAACTTTAATATTTCACAAAAATCATATTCATAAATACATGATAAAGGAGAGAACCCGCCAGGAAGCATAGGCAATCTATTCAAAATCGTAGGTGGATGAGCTTATCGTATTGGAGTCACTTTAAAATATCCCATTACATGAGTTTAACATAGTCTAGGGCTTAATCATATCTAGACTATTAACAAAGATTCATACTTTTATAACGCATGCTAATAATCAAACAAAGCTAACTATACTTTAGAGGAAATAATAGGGCTTAGAAAGATCCAACCTAGAATATCTCTTAGTGCCTTCATGTTTCCTCCTGATCCATCTCTTCTCTGACTATACAATCCTTCTAACTTTATGTATTGCCTTTTTATTATATCTAAGAAATATTTTAGGCCTTCTAGTTTTTGATTCACCCCCATGGGTGAAGAGCATACTCCCTAGACCATTAAGACTCCTAGAACCTAGATAGCCATTTCTTCCCAAAATACCTTCTATTTATAGGGAAATTTTCCACTCATGGGACAAATAGTGGCCATATTATGATAATACTAAAAATATGCCTAAGACCAGTATGACTTCATCATGTCCTTCAAGGGTCCTCTAGGGATGAGATGAATGTCAAAGTTCCTACTATTGAGGTATAAGATAGTTACAAGGGTGGAACTATTCTTGATAAGCCATGGACTTCCTTGCATAACTCCCACCAATGTCAGGTATCCACATGAGTACTTCCCAAAAGATAGGGGTGACCCATGAGTTATTTAAAAATACATTGGTCCTTTTTAGGCCCACCCACATAGGGTCCACTAAATATGCACCATATTTATTATATGGTTTCAATTTTTTTGTAAAAGATAACTCTTTAAATATATCTTTTACTAGACCTCATAGATAGCCTTTAAATAATTAATATTTCCTTATCCTTATAAAATTATTCTATTATATTTTTGTAGGATTCTTTAGGGTCATGCCCCTTCTATCAGGCATTAATTGATCCCCCAATATCAATTAATATTCTTTAAATAAGGTAGGAGGGTAATGGGTCATGAAAGTTTTATATAATTATGATAAATCAAGATGGATAATGAACTCACACATCACACACTGGTTCTTGATAAATTAAAATAATTTAAAATATTTCGCTGAAATTTGTTGAACAGCATTAGTTTATCATTATTCATATTAATGCATTACATATATACTTCAATGTTTTCAAAATCTTCAAAAACACTTATTCCAAAAACTTGCATTTCCAAAATCATTTATCATGCATTACATTTTGACTTCATGATGATAGTATAAATCCTAGTAATAATTTTATCCAAATTTCACACTAGGAATTTTATGCCTAGCGCAATTCATATTTCTCAAATTTTTAGGTTTAAAATAATTTCATATTTATCAATCTTATTAAACATGTGGTATGATGATTTGCTTCATATCAATTTGTATTTTAAGAACAAACAATTTCATATTATCATGCATTACATTTTGACTTCATGATGATGGTATAATTCCCAGAAACTATTGTCCTCAAAATTTTCACACTAGGAATTATATGCCTAGTGCAAGTCATCCTTCCCAATTATTCTTGCTTAAATCACATTATTTTCTCATAACAATAATATTTATCAAAATATTTTTTTAAATAAAAAATTCTTAAAAACAAAATAAAACATCTTCTTTAATCATCATAAGCATCAAGATCACTCTTGAGCCCCATAAAAACTTATCTATTATTAACAATGCTAAAATTCCTCGTAATAGGATTCATTTCATGACCTAGCGAGTATCTGATCTCCACTGAAGGTCATATAACAACACAACATCCTTTGAGGTTCATTGCTAATTCATCACTTCTATCATCATTTAAAAATACCTTTTTCAAAATATATATTACCAAAAATCAAACCATTTTCATTTTATGTTATTTTTTTTTTAATTTGTGGAAAACATCCCAAAAGGTATGCCACTTTCGGGTAATACCCAAGGAGGTAGGGGTATCCATTCCGCCAAAAACACCCAGGACTCGGACCTGGCCTACCACCTTTGACATACTCAAGGAGCAAACAAACACACAAAACCAATTTAAAAATAAGTAAATAACAACAAAAATAATAAAATAAAATAAAAAACATGCTCCTTGAGTGTGTCAAAAACAAAAGCACAACCAAACATGCACAATAAGATAAAAGAAACCACAACACAAACCACATAGAAAAACACAAGAACCACATAACAAAACACAAACAAAACAAAAACAATAAAACACTACAAAGACATAACCCAAAAAAACATGAAAAATAAACACAACTAAAACCTAAAAAATAAAATAAATAAAATAAAAATAAAAAAAACCAACAACAAACAATAAACAAAAAAAAAAAACATAGAAAACACTCACACATAAAAAAATGAAATAACACAAACAAAGAGAAACCCAAGAACAAGAACGAAAAAAAACACAAGAACAATAACAATAAACATACAAAAAAAAAAAAACTGAAACAACAAAAACACAAGAACAACAAAAAAACAACACAAAGAACACAAAAAAAAAAAAACAAAACAAAAGAACCCACCCACCTTAAAAAACTAAACAAAAAAAACAAAGAAGACAAAAGAAAAAAATGAACAAAACAATGACCTATCTAGACCAGAAGACTACTAATGCAAGAATCAACAGAGGAGACAAAATAAATAATAGAATGAGCTAGGGAACTAAAAATTTTGAATAAACCAAAAGGGAAAAAAAAAAAAAAAAAAACAAGAAGAAACTAGGTACCTTCAGAACTGGAGCCATCCAAAGAAATGATAGAAAGAAGAGCTTCCCTAATTTGAGAAGCCCACCATATAGGAGGGTGGCCATAACAAGTAAGATCACATTTGTCCAAAGCCCAATTAGCTAAAGCATCAGCACTCTTGTTTTGATCTCTGACCACATGATTGTAATCAACTTTCAAAAATCCCATCTAGATTAACTGAATCTTCTCAATAATTCTTTTTATTCTCCAATCCACCTTATGATTCTTAGAAGGAGTCTTCAAGAGATTAATCATAAGTTGAGAGTCAGACTCAACTAACACCTTTTCCCATCCAACCTTAGTAGCCTCCTAAATGCCTCTAAGGATACCACACCCCTCAGCAAGGTTATTGGAAAGAATACCCAAATTCTCAGCAAAAGTAAAAACCAGGGAGCCATCTGAAAGTCTACCAATTCCTCCCACACTGGCTTTTCCAGGGTTCCCTCTAGAGGCTCCATCAGTATTGACTTTTCAAAAATCCTTAGGAGGAGGTTGCCAATTTCTAGTCCTATCCATCTTACTAATACTCACATTCCCTTTAAGTTGGTTGCCCTTAGAAGGTTTAAACTTCAATCTTTGCATCACTTGATCCCATCTTTGGTGGGAGTTTTGGGGGTGATTAAGGAGATGATGGACTGATTCAACTAATTTGGCTATGGTCTTTTACCAAATATAGTGAATATCCTTCCTATCTTATGTTAAGCATGATGAAAAAAAGTTCAAAAATAAAAGCATGAGTATAAGAAATTTAAACATCATAAAAAAAATACAATAAAAATTGCAATCAAGTCATACAAAGTCACATAATAAAAGAAGATCA